>CM019710.1:8575768-8693268 GCA_009760885.1 Achatina immaculata
TTCTTTGTGTTGCTGATGGCTCTCTACATACTGGGCCCCATCTGTTCGCGTTGCTGATGGCTCTCTATACACTAGGCCCCATCTCTTTGTGTTGCCGTTGGCTCGCTATACACTGGGCCCCAGCTCTTTGTGTTGCCGTTGGCTCTCTATACACTGTCACACACCGCTCTTTGACCAAGAAATATCTGGGGTTTTTCCCCCTTGGTCTGTAGTTTGTGAGATATACTCTTAGAAACGTTCTATTTTCGGCAGGAATCACTGAGATCTCTTCTTATCGAGACGTCGCAGGAGGTTTGTTTTTTTTTTTGAAAAAGGGGGAGGGGGCTCTAGGAGTACTTGTGCTTTTGTGGAAAAATGGCCGTGGTCGAAATTAACTTCGACTCTAGAAAGTACTTTCCTACTAGAGAGCTACATAAGCCTGGCACGGTGGTTCTCAACCTATCTGGACCTGAGGCCTCCAAAGCCACACTTCCTTTGATAAAATTGGAATATTGACCGGACAAGCACGGATGGGTACAGATGGTGTCGCCGCTCTGTCCCGCCTGCACAACAGCCACCGTTACGACGCCACGCTGACGGCGTCGGCACATATCATCCACTACAACAAACTAAAGGGGCCCCGCTTCCATCGCAGCAAACCCTCCTCCCCCAGACTCAGCATCGGTGGACCACCCACGAGACGGAAAAGACTAAAGGGGCCCCTAGATTATGTCCCACCAGGAATCCTTGCAGAAGGCGTCCGCCAGATCATAACAGAAGTCACTGGGCACGAGAGGCCCGAAATATTCCCAAAAAACAGGCCAGGAACAGACAAGTTGACCTTTCTGTGTCACCAGAAAAACTAAATCCCTCATTATGTAGCATGGCCTTGTACGTAACGGATATTGTTATTATTATTATTATTATTAATGAATATGTTTATGAAAATATACTGTAAAGAAAATAGTAATATCTGGTAGCAACAGAGAAAAATGGAGAGGAAAGGAAGAGAAAGGTATACAACTTCCATGACACTAGAACAAGACGCGGACAAAAGTAAACAGTGGAAACAGTGAATAGAAAAAGACGAGACTCAATGACGGTGACATATAGGTAATACAAAGAAAGGACGTCAGAAAGTAGGATGGTCCAGTGATAACAAAGCAGTGACTTGACGTTGACACGAGTAAACAGAATAGAAAAGACGAATAGAAGAAACAGACAGTATGAAAAAGCGAGAACACAATGAAACCTCCGACATGAAATAGCAAGATAATGACTTAGGTAAATAACAATTGTATAGACGAAACTGACACAGACTGACACGCGTTAGAACGCGACTGCACACGGTTTTTAAATAAAGGAATGACCAACCCTGTCAGCTCACTAATTTAATATTTAGAGGCGTGGCCTATTGGACATTTGACTTATGACATATAAGTCACAGGGCAGTTTGAATGACGGACAATCGGAACGCACACGGAAACCAGTGGACATCTGAAGGGTGGAGCCAAAATATTTATTGGTTAGTCCATCAAGCTGGGCTTGAAGATAAAAAGGAGAGAGAAGATACAGGAAGGGGGAACGAGGAAGAAGAAAAGACAGACGAGGGAGCCCGAAGACGGAAGAACAAACAGTAAGAACAAGGAAGAAGAACCAAGAAGGAAGAAGACGTAGAGGAGAGGAGACAGAGGACGGAGCCCCAGAAACGGAGGAACAAGGACGGTCAGTGAACCGAGACCGGTCCAGACAAGAGAAGAAGAGAAGGACAGACAATCAGAGAAGAATAGCAGAAGGAGAACACACACCAGAGAAGACACATGAGAGAAAGAAGATGTAGGTAACGACAGTTGGAATAGATGGATAATTAGAGCAATAGACACTCAGGAAAGCAGTCTTGCAGAAGTAGTTATAGGACAGATTGAAGATGTGTTTCAAGTGATTCAAGTGATGTGAATATTTGTTACTTTGAAACTTCGAGTACAGTGATTTTAGACGAGGAACTAGTTGATCACGTGTTGCACACCTGATATAATACTATGGAGTTAAGAACTGTTCTCGCTATCAAGCGTAGAATAACGTGAAGTTGAGAACATTGAGAAATGCTGCATGTAGAATATGATACTTTGTTACTGATGTGCCTCAACGACGAAACTAACGAAGACTATGTCACACTGCATCTTAGTACAAGTGATGTTGTGAATTTTAAGTCGAATATCTTAGTTGTCAGAATTAAACGAATTCTGTAGAGAACATTTCATCGCACTTGTTGGGCTCTGATTAGTGAAGCGGCAATGTTTAGTGAAACCTAATCTAAAACAACAGAAATCTGGATGTGTGCGAAGATAAAGTCGGTATTAATCAAGAACATCTTCTTTAGTAAGAAATATAGGATTGGCAATCTACAGTATGCCTAAGGAAAATACTCGGCATCAAGTGGAACGAATTCAAGAACAATGCAGAGATAAGACAGATGACTGAACAACAACCAGTCTCATGGGTGATCAGGAAAAAGAGATGGACATATGTTGGTCACTTGATGAGAAGAAATGATCAGAGAATCCCAAAACAAGCTATCAAGTGGAACAGAACAGGCCGAAGAAAAAGAAGCAGACCGCGTGAAACTCTGAAGAGGACATTATTAAGAGAGGCCAAGTTAACAGGCATAAAATCCTTTGATGAGGTTGAAAGACTCGCCGAAGACAGGAAAAATTGGCGAACTACTTTGCGAGCCCTATGTGACGTTTAACGGCACGGGAAGGATATAAGATATAAGATAAGATAAGATAATCTACAGTATTATAATGGTGCCGTCAGTGATATGATGGTGCACACATTGAAAATGTTATAATTACATAAATATGAAATCGAATGAAATGTAAAAAGAGGGATGGGAGTAGAGTTATGACAGAAAAAATTCATGTACTCACAGCCTCGCTTTCAGTGATTCTAGTATAAGCGCCTTATAACAAAAAGAATTGTTATTAAAAATAACACTCTTGAGAGCTGACTGCCAATATTTTAAAGATATTTTTACAAATCATAATTTTATACGCGTTTTAACCAGAATTTGAATTATAAATTTACAGAGAGCTTTATTTCAAATTTTCCATTGCTAGTTTTTTTTTTATTATTATTGCGGGCAGATCTGGTGAGTTGTCTCCCTTGGGCTTTCATTTTGTGCGCGTTTCATAAACAAGTTTGTACAGTTTCTAATTGTTGGTACTTGTGGCATTGAAAATCGAAGGTCTTTCTCTCTGTCTCTCTTTCTCTCTCTTTCTTCTTCTCTCTCTTTCTCTTTCTTTCTCTCTCTCTCTCTCTCTCTGTTTCTATGTGTCTTTTTTGTTGTGTCTCTATCTCTCTGTTTGTTTGTGTGTCTGTCTGTCTGTGTCTCTCAGTCTCTCTCACTGTGTGTCTCTCTGTATCTCTCTGTCTATGTGTGTGTCTCTATCTCTGCCTCTTTCTCTCTCTCTCACTGTGTGTCTCTCTGTATCTCTCTATCTATGTGTGTGTCTATATCTCTGCTCTTTCTCTGTCTCTGTCTCTCCCTCTCTCTCTTTGTATTTCTTTCGTTATTCTGTTACAGATTGTGTGTGGGAAACCATGTTGTTGTGGTCAAACTGTTACAGACCACAACTCGCCTGTTTATGCTAGCGCGGAAAAAAAAGTATCTCCGGGTTCTGATTGGGGAACTCAGTCACGTGATCTGAGTGGCGGGAGATACGAATGAGGCAGTTTTTTTCCTCTGAATGTTGTAGAGACAGGTCGTGTGTGAGTTGGTTTTTTTTTCCCCTGGAAAGGATATTTGTTCATTAGAAAGGATGTTAGGACTTGGTTCGTCATGTAAGTTGTTGGTATTTGATTGACCTTGTTAGGACAAATGTGTGTTTACTTTCTAACACGCAATAATTGGTGTATAAGTATACAACTATACACTTTATAACTACTACATTCTGTCTTGCTCGTTGATTGTCCCTTTTAGGACAAAAGGTTGTAAAGTTTTATTATATAGTGTTGTAAGTTTAATTGTCCTTTTAAAGGACAAAATGTGATTCTTGGTTGAAGGTTGTGTATGGAGTTTTTCGGTATATGTGAGGTTAGTATGTTTTTTTTATATGTTGTATGCTAGTGAGGGTCCCGTGGTTATGCTAATTGCCTGGACCGTTTTTCTGTCCTCGTGGTAAATGTTTACATCAGTTTACACACCACATCCATTTACAACACGCATTTAACAAATCATCATGAATTCATCATTAAACTTTTGTTGATTTCTGTACCTGCTGAATCCTGTGTGCTAAATGGATTCACGTTGAGTGTCAGCTGTTGAGTGAGTTGATTACACGTAACTGGTCACGTTCGTGTAGTGGTTGTTGTCTTGGCTTGTCATTGTCACACGGTGTATAACAATGTGACGTCTGTTGTGTCACTTTTGTAGCAGTCAAGAAAATCTGCTCAGTAAATACCGAAGTTTGTAGCAGTAAACGAAGAAAACTCAGTTCAGTACTTCAATACGGTAGGTACACACAGACATACACATACAAGCACAGTACAGTGTGTCTCAAGACAGTGTTCAGACAGGAAGGCTAGTTTACTTGCGTCTCCCTGTGTCTCTTATCTGTCTGTCTGCACGTGTCTGCCTGCCCGTCTTTCTCTCTCTAGATATTTACTCCAAGCCCTCTAATATCATCTTTACTCTGCATCTACCCCTCCCTACCCTCTTCTGTATATGTGTAAGATTACTATGTCAGCTCCGCCTAGAAGAGGCAACCACTTTAATCTGTCAGCTTTCACCTTAGACCTGATTAGAGAACTTCTTCTTCAGCCTACAGACTTCTCTAACTTAATCTCTACTACACTTGCACTTTTTATTGTAGGACAAACATTTTTTTTTACTCGCAAGAAGAATAATTGTTTTGTCTTTATGGGACAAACAGCATTTCTTTTTTTTTTCCCATGAGACAAACAACTGTTTTTTTTTCCACCGGAAAAAGTTGTTTTTTTTTCGCGGGACAAACAAGTGTTTTTTTTTCTTTGCATTCATGACGGGACAAACAACTGTTTTTCTTTCTTTCCCGGCATGAACAAATGGTTTGTTTTTTTTTTAATCGCGGGGTGAAAAATTGTCTTCTATTGTTTTGTTTTACTCGGAGAAGGAAGATGAAATTTTCTGTTTTATTTGTCTCCGGGTGAATAATAATAATAATAATAATAATATTTTTAAATTGCTTAAAACTAGTTAATGCTGGTCAAGACAGTAAAAAGATATCTTCGTGATACACCCAGAAATCGGGGTATTCTTTTAGCCTGGTTAATCATACCAGGGTGTATGTGCTCCAAATGGTTGTGATGACCTTCCGCCTGAAACTGCTTTCTTGAATCCAGCGTTGCAGACTCCAGACGTTGTCTACTCTACATCCGTCTCCAAGATCATATTCATCATCGCGACATCAACTGCATGGAACCCAGGTTCTTAATTCAAACTCCACCCCCCACACAGAATCATCAACTCCATTAAGGAAACTTGATGGAATCCTGGCCTCTGCGTGATGTTTACGTCAACTGGCTCATGATATCAACTAGGATATTTGTATCCCTGGCAGCTGTTGATATACGCTCCCATGACCCGCGGGCGGCGTTGTTATGAACGATTTTCCTAGCGCGGGTCCACAGTATGCGACAAACCGGCCCTGGGATTGACCAATATGGCGCTAATGGGCAGAGAAATAGCACTGCGCATGTGCGGTGACACGCCTGCAGATAATCAAAGCTTGGCTGGAAAAGCTGACGATCCTGCGGGTATCTGGGACAATTTCTTCAAGTGTTTTTAGAAGTGGATGTTTGTATTCGTATTTTGTAGCGTTATGGAGAAGTGTAATGCTCAGAGAGGGAGAGGGAGAGAGAGAGAGAAAGAAGGGCGGAGAGCGCTGGCGAGGACAAAGAGAAAGAAAGAGAGTGAGAAATGGGTAGAGTAAAAAAATGGGAGAGAGGGAGAGAGAGAGGCCGGGAGGAGAACAAGAGAAGAGAGAGAGAGAGAGAGAGGGCAGAGTAGGAAAAGTGGGACAAAGAGAAGAAAAGAGGGAGGGGGAAGAGACACCTACACAACAAACAGAGAACATTTTCTTGATCTCAACCCACACAACATACAGAGAACATTTTCTTGATCTCAACCCACACAACATACAGAGAACATTTTCTTGATCTCAACCCACACAACATACAGAGAACATTTTCTTGATCTCAACCCACACAACATACAGATAACATTTTCTTGATCTCAACCCACACAACATACAGAGAACATTTTCTTGATCTGTTAACACACACATGCAACATTTTTCTTCATTTAATAACACACACAACACACAGAAAACATTTTCTTGATCTAATAACACACACAACACACAGAAAACATTTTCTTGATCTAATAACACACACAACACACAGACAACATTTTCTTGATCTAATAACACACACAACACACAGACAACATTTTCTTGATCTAATAACACACACAACACACAGACAACATTTTCTTGATCTAATAACACACACAACACACAGACAACATTTTCTTGATGTAATAACACACACAACACACAGAAAACATTTTCTTGATCTAATAACACACACAACACACAGACAGCATTTTCTGGATATGTTAATATACACATTTTCTTGATCTGTTAACACACACACAACACACAAACAACATTTTCTTGATCTGTTAACACACACACAACACACAAACATTTTCTTGATCTGTTAACACACACACATAACACACAAACAACATTTTCTTGATCTGTTAACACACACACAACACACAAAGAACATTTTCTTGATCTGTTAACACACATATAACACACAAACAACATTTTCTTGATCTGTTAACACACATATAACACACAAACAACATTTTCTTGATCTGTTAACACACATATAACACACAAACAACATTTTCTTGATCTGTTAACACACATATAACACACAAACAACATTTTCTTGATCTGTTAACACACACACACACGAAACATTTTCTTGATCTAATAACACACACAACACAAAGACAATATTTTTTTACCTGCTAACGCACACAACACACAGACAACATTTTCTTGATCTGTTAACACACACAACACACAGACAACATCCTCTAGATCTGTTAACAAACACAGCGCAGTAACCTTCTACTTGCATGTAATGAGCAGCAGATAAATATCAAACAAACAGCCATGCAAGTTAAAATCCTATAGCCACATCTGTTAAAGTTTTTTTTTTCTTTTTATTTTTTAACAACGTGGGACAGCGATGATTTCTGGATGACGAAAGACGTGTAGAAAGATGCCAATAGATTAAGTCCAGGATTAGATCTTCCATCTTAATGATGATTTTCTGCCTCCGGGCTATCTAGACCACTAGATATCCTGATTTTGAACGTCAATCCTCAGACAAGGTCGCGCTGCTGGCATATCAAGCCCTTCTTACCGGCCCCCCCCCCCAACCGAATCAAGATTATTGATGGCAAGGATGAATCTATCGACTGGCGGGACGCTCCGGAGGAAGGCCGCGGATATTCCTGAACATTCACCATCACCCGAGTTTGAGTGATATGTAACCCTCGCAGGAACCTCGTGAGATCATCGACATGGATGGGTCATTGTCGACAAGAAGGCAGAAATCCATCAGGGCCTTTAGATGGGCCTTAAAACTGTTATGATACGTTCCTTTTAGGGGCAATAACTCGAGCAGTTTGGCTCCTTCATCCGGATTGTTGATGTTTGCATACGTACTTCCCAGCTCTGCCAATCGCAAAGATGCAAACATGTTTTGTCAATGTTTCTGTCTACGAAAATTGCCAAGGACTTCGGGTACTCTGACAGATATCAGATTTTTCACTCCAGAAACCCAGGCCTGTCTCGAAATCAGGAAACAATTTCTTGTACAAATAACAAAAATATGGCGGATTCGATTATGTCAGATTATGTGTCCTGGGTGAGTTCACAAATGTCGCTGTAGTGTACTACTTTTAAAACTTACTACTTTTTACTCATCATCATCTTTCACTCCCTTGAGAGCATGGGCCACGGATAAAGGCTCTCCAGTCATCCCTGTTCTTGGAATTATTCTCTCCTTCCTTCCATGTGCATCCCTTGTCTCTGAGCAGTGTCATAATTTCTCTTCTCCAAGTAAAGTCTAGAGAAGATATTGACAAAGAATATTACGATGCCATAAAAACTGGAGGTTGTGAAATACCAGAAATTAGATATGCTGATGATACATATGATGTAATCTTCAAATATCATGACCACAAAAAAGAACAAATATATCAATACTACAAGAACATTCATTCATTCACTCATTTGCATGTCCCTTGCGGAGCTTTGCCTCCCTAACAGGACTCCTGTAGGTCTCTCAGTTATAAGCAAGATGGCCTGCTGCTGATGTGTCCATTTGCAGATCATCAACGATGTCTTGCAGCCATCTTCGCTTTGGTCTTCCTCTCTTTCTTTATCCCATTATGTACCCTTCCAAGACGGTCTTCTCTAGATTATCATGACGTTTAATGTGTCTAAAATATTTAAGTTTTCTCTCTTTAATCCTCTTTACTAGCCAGCCTTCTTCAATATTAAGTTTTTGTAGTACGGATATGGTTGGGACATGTGCTCCGAATGACTGACAACTCACAACCAAAAATAGCACTAAGATGGACACCACAGGGGAACAGAAGTAAGGGTAGACCAAAAGAGATGTGGAGAAGAACAACAGAGACGATGTTGAGCAATAGAGGGCTCACGTGGGCAAAAGCGGAAAAAAAGACAAAGGACATGAATTTGTGGAAAACTCTTGCGTAAACCCCATGTGCCCTGGGCACTTAAGGTTCAGAGAGAGAGAGAGAGAGAGAGAGAGAGAGAGAGAGAGAGAGAAAGGGAAAGAGAGAGAGTATGGATATATTTGTTCTTTTTTGTGTCCATGATATCTGAACTCTTCTGTAGCATTTACATTCAAAGGCATTTATGTGTTTCTCAGCTGTTTTATTAAGTGTCCAGGTCTCACAGGCATATGTTGCGATGGGAAAGATGCATGCCCTTAAAAATCTTATTCTTGTGGTTCTGTCTGTTCCGCTCTACAGATTCTTTAGTTGTTTTCCTTTCTGAAGAACGATAGATGTCCTCCTTTTAATTTCCATCATTGTATCTCCATTATTGGAATATCCAAGATATTCAAAACTCTCCACTTCTACCCATTTTTCCTCATTGATGCATATTTCAGTTGCCTTGTTTGTTTTCTCACTTGTCATCAATTTAGTTTTCTTCGCATTAAGATAGAGGTTTTGCTCTTCGCTGTTCTTACGGATTGACATAATTAGTTTTTCCATTCCTTTTTGTGTTGTGAACAGTAATACTGTGTCATCAGCATATCTAATCTCTGGTACTTCATAACTTCCAACAAGAACATACAAGCTTGTAATACTGAAGAAATTTGACTATTAAAGAGGATTAAATATAGAAAACTTAAATATTGTTTGACACATTAAACATCACAAGAACGTAGAGAAGACCGTCTTAGGAGGATAAATAATGGGAAAAAGAAAGAGAGGAAGATCAAGGCGAAGATGGCTGCAAGACATCGCTGATGATCTGCAAATGGACACATCAGCAGCAGGCCATTTTGCTCACAACCGATAGACCTACAGGAGAGCTGTTAGGGAGGCAAAGTTCCGCAAGGGACATGCAAATGAATGAATGAATTAAGTCTATGTCTTCCTCGTTTTCTATAAGACAGTGAAAAGTAATAGTGCAAGCAACATCCTCATTGTAATCGAGGAAGTGCCAGTTTAGGAAACAGAGTATTTCACGTATTTATGCAGCATAGTGGAAAAATACAGGGGAACGGCGATGGAAGTTAAAGCTAGAATAACCAAGGCCAGGACAGCATGTATCCAACTTAACTTTCTACCACGTTCAGATATATCTATGATACTAGCAAAGACATGATTTTTGTATCTTGAATGTTGATTATTTGTCCACGTGGTTATTTAGTGTACTGTGTTACATAAAATTTGCGTTCATTCATTTTAACTTTTGTTTTAGACGAAAGAATCGACGTCTACATGTGCTTAAGGCATCTTGGGGATACGGTGTTAGGCCCGCTTTCTCAAGACCTTCGGCACATGAAAGTGTGACGTGGTCAGTATCACGCCTGGCTGCATTTACATTCCCAGATTTCTCTGGTACCCATTTTTAGAGGCTCCGGTACCTATTTGTTGTTCTGGTACCAGAAAAAAAAACATCCCCATTGCTGGGAGTTGAACCCGGTACCTTCGGATTAATAGATCGAGTGCCTAACCACTCAGCCAAGTATAATATTGAAGACTGTGAATTATATCTTACTGACTAAAGAAGATGTTCTTGATTAATACCGACTTTATCTTCAAACAAATCCAGATTTCTGTTGTTTAGATTAGGTTTTACAAAAATTGCCACTTCACTAATCAGTGGAGGTCCGATTAAATGTTCCTCCATTATTTAATTCTGATTAATAAGATCAAGATGTATTTCGACAGCATCACTAGGATTAAATCACTTTATCATTTATTCACAATATCAAACTCTATCATATTTTACATATAGCATTTCACAACGCTCTCAACTTCACAATATTCTACACTTGATATGAGAACATTTCCTGTCTCTGTATTATATCACATCTGCAACACATGGTCAACTAGTTTCTCGTCTAAAATCACTGTACTCAAAGTTTCAAAAGTGTCAATTCTTATTAATCACTTGAATCACTTGAAAACTATCTTCCGCCTTACACTACTTCTGATTTTATATCGTCTCGTCCTCTTTCTTCTCTTGTCTGTCTTCTGATTTCTTCTGACGGTGTTCCTCTGCCGTCTCTCAATCGTAGTGTACTAACGAGAAAAGTCTACTTGTCTCTTCTCTGGACTTCTGTTCTTATCTTTCATCTGATGGCTTCTCGGCTGTTCTAGTTTGATCTTCTTTCTCTTGACTGTCCACGTGCACTGACCATACTTCTTGCAGTTCTGGTCAGTCGATAATTGCCGAACCGACGGTGTTCTGACGATCTGACTCCTCTCTCTCTCCTCTCTTCCGTACTTCTTCGTCGTAATTGTCTGTTCTTGGTTTTTCTTGGTTCTCTCATGTCTCTCCTGTACTTCCGTGCTTCTTTTTTTTTTGTCTGTCTCTCCTCTCGCCTTTTTATCTTTAAGTCCAGCTTGACGGATTAACCAATAAGTATTTTGGCTACACCCTTCAGATATCCACTGGTTCCCATGACGTTCTGATTTTCCGTCATTCAGACTGCACCGTGACTTATCTCTCGTAAGTCAATTGTCCAATAGGCCACGCCTCTAAATATTTAACTGGTCAGTTGACCGAGTTGGTCACTTCTTTATTTAAAAACCGTATGCAGTCGCATTCTAACGCGTGTCAGCCTGTCAGTTTCGTCTATACAATTGTTATTACCTAAGTCATTATATTGCTCCTTCATGCCGGAGGCTTTATTGTGTCCTGGCTTTTTCATTGTGTCTGCTTTTTCTATTCGTCTTTTCTGTTTTGTTTACACGTGTCAACGTCCAGTCACCGATTTGTTATCACTGGACCATCCTACTTTCTGGCGTCCTTTCTTTGTATTACCTATATGTCACCGTCACTGAGTCTCGTCTTTTTCTATTCACTGTTTACTTTTGTCCGCGTCTTGTTCTAGTGTCATGGAAGTTCTCTACCTTTCTCTTCCTTTTCTCTCTATTTTTCTCTGTCGCTATTCAATGTTACTATTTTGTTTACAGTATATTTTCATAATCATATTCATTAATAATAACAATAACAACTATAATCATTACTAACAAGGCCATGCTACACAAGCAGGCCATCAGCTTTCGTTTTAGGCGAAATAAATTAAGTCAGTGAAAAGAGGACTCCATTTTGTACTACGTTGTAGGAAAAGCTGAGCATCAAAGGTATAATAAAGGCTCACTGAGTTAGAAGTGAAAAAAGAAAAAGTAGATTTAACAGATATTTGAACAGTAAATAATCTACATTCTACAATTACTGAGCTAGAAACGCAGTAATTAGAGTTACGTCGTGGTCACCCATCCGTGGCAGGCTCCTTGTGTCATTGTTCATCTCTCTCTCTTTCTCTCTCTCTTTATATTTTCTCTCTCTCTCTCTCTCTCTCTCTCCTGTCAGTGCACAAGACACGCGGGCCCGCAGGTACCAAGAGATTTCCACTTCTGTCGATCCTTCGCCATCTTCTTAGCTGTCTCCCCACATCGGTCCTTCATTTACCAGCATTTTCTCTACTGTTCGTCTCCATGTCTCTTTGGGGTCAACCCCTACTTACTTTACCCTATGGGGTCCACTTAAAATCTGTTCATGGTAAAGATTAGTCTGCCACTCTCTTAATAACTCCAATCAATTGTCACCTTCACATTTCAATCACTGTTAACAGGGGTGTCATGTCGAACAATAACCAAGGTCCTCTTCTACCTTTCAGAGCTACCTTTTAGAAGCAAGCAGAGAATTTAAGAACAATGCAGAGATAAGACAGATGACTGAACAACAACCAGTCTCATGGGTGATCAGGAAAAGGAGATGGACATATGTTGGTCACTTGATGAGAAGAAATGATCAGAGAATCCCAAAACAAGCTATCAAGTGGAACACAACAGGCCAAAGAAAAAGAGGCAGACCGCGTGAAACTCTGAAGAGGATATTGTTAAGAGAGGCCAAATTAACAGACATAAAATCCTTTGATGAGGTTAAGACTCGCCGAAGACAGGAAAAATTGGCGAACTACTTTGCGAGCCCTATGTGACGTTTAACGGCGCGGGAAGGATATAAGATATAAGATAAGAAGAGATCTGGGAGATTCGAGTTCGAATCAAAACAGGAAGATAGATTCGGTCCTAAAAAAAAAACAAAAAGTGCGCCGATTGGAAGTCGGACGTGTAGGGGCCGAAACTATGATACAAGGCAACCAACACCTGTCTGAAGGTGAAGAACAAGAAACATAACTCAACAAACTGGTGTCTGACAGCAGTTACCAGCGTGAAGAAGAAGACATCACAGAAGCCACACCAAGTAAAGACCGGCTCGTGCACTAATATCATCATCATCATGTGCCGTGCCTGCAGGCGTTGGCGGCCATGTTTCTTCGCAAATCTACACCCTCTATGTTTTTTGCTGCCATCGTGTTAGACTGTCTAAGTTTTCTGTCGCTTGCTCTTCCCATGCTTCTCTTCTCATTTATCTTTCCTGTTGTTATGATGTTTCCAAGCCCTTCCCTTCTCATTATACGACCAGTAACTGATGACTGTCATTTTCTTGAGGATTAAATTAGGCTCTTTTCTGCATTTACTTTTGTCAGACATTCCCTGGTTGTCATCTTAGCCGTCCACGCTTCACTGATGTAGTTATAAATCCTTTAAAGTACAACCTCTGACATCGACCGCGTGTAAAATTATCCATTGATAATTTATAACATACTTTTCCATCGTTTTATTATAATATTTTCAGTTTCGACTGTTTGTTCATTGTAACAATTTCGTAGTGGAATAGTTCATCATAACACTTCCATAGCGGAACTGTTGTTTATTATAACACTTTCATAGCGGAACTGTTGTTTATTATAACACTTTCATAGCGGAACTGTTGTTTATTATAACACTTTCATAGCGGAATTGTTGTTTATTATAACACTTTCATAGCGGAACTGTTGTTTATTATAACACTTTCATAGCGGAATTGTTGTTTATTATAACACTTTCATAGCGGAACTGTTGTTTATTATAACACTTTCATAGCGGAACTGTTGTTTATTATAACACTTTCATAGCGGAATTGTTGTTTATTATAACACTTTCATAGCGGAACTGTTGTTTATTATAACACTTTCATAGCGGAACTGTTGTTTATTATAACACTTTCATAGCGGAACTGTTGTTTATTATAACACTTTCATAGCGGAACTGTTGTTATTATAACACTTTCATAGCGGAACTGTTGTTTATTATAACACTTTCATAGCGGAATTGTTGTTTATTATAACACTTTCATAGCGGAACTGTTGTTTATTATAACACTTTCATAGCGGAACTGTTGTTTATTATAACACTTTCATAGCGGAACTGTTGTTTATTATAACACTTTCATAGCGGAACTGTTGTTTATTATAACACTTCCATAGCGGAATTGTTGTTTATTATAACACTTCCATAGCGGAATTGTTGTTCATGAATCTTATTGACATAATTTACTTTCACTGTTCTCATTTCAACATTGATATTTGCTATTAACACATCAGGTTTCTCCATTTGTTTCACTCTTTCCGTCAGCGTCTGTCATTTCATGACAGAAGTAAAGCCATGGTGACCAGCTGAGGCATTTATCTGACTCTCAGCCCAACAGACAAAGCGGGGTGTAGGCTATTCAGTTACTTGTAAAGAATGCTCGTAAGTCAGAGCAGTCGTACAATGAAACTGAACTCCGCGTGGAGATACGTTCTGTCAGAAGTGTTTTCGCTTAATTAAATCATCCATGTCGATGATGCCACGAAGCTGCTGTGAGGTTACATATCACTCAAGCTCGGGTGAATGGTGAATGTTCAGGAATATCCGCGGCTTTCCTCTGGAGCGTCCCACCAGTCGATAGATTCATCCTTCATCATCATTATCATCATCATCATCATCATCATCAGGTGCCGTGGCGACTGGCGTTGGCTATTATGCTTCTCCAGAGTACACGATCCTTCATGCAGGCCATTAGCTCAGTTGGTGATCTCCTCTCACACCATCCCGTCCGACTGTCCAATATCATTTCTCTTGATCTTCTTCCTTCTATTTTTCCTGTTGTTATAATATTTTCAATTACCCCTCTTCTCATTGCATGTCCTATGAAAGTACATTGTCTCTCTCTTATCTTTTTGACACGATTTTTTGTCTCTCCAGCTCTTCTCATACATTCTTCATTAGTTATTTTTGCTGTCCAGGGGATTTGCAACATTCTTCTAATAAACCACATTTCTGCTGCTTCCAATGATTTTTGTGCAGACTTGCCTATTGTCCATGATTCACTTCCATATAACAAGATAGGTTCAATATAGCATTTTAGGACTCGTTTTCTAACATTCATTGATAAGGATGTGTTGGCTAATATGTTTCTCATTCTCTGAAATGCAGTCTTTGCTTGGCCTATTCTGTTCCTAATTTCTGTTTTGCATTTCCCATCTGAAGTTATTACTGCTCCAAGGTATTTGAATTTCTGTACCTGTTTTAGAATAGTTCCGTTTAAATTTATACTGCATGTTGGTGGATTCTGTTTCTTAGATATAACCATAGTTTCTGTCTTTTTGATTTTCAAAGTAAGGCCTTTCTGTTCACTTTCTTTGGCGACTTTATCCAAGAGATTTTGCAGGTCTTTTTGGTTCTCAGCTATCAGTACTGTGTCGTCAGCATACCGAAGGTTGTTAATATTGTATCCTCCAATTTTTATGCCTCGTTCTGTGATGATTGTTCTTAGAATAATCTTGCTGTACAGATAAAAAAGGTCTGGAGATAGTACACATCCATGTCGCACCCCTTGTTTTATAGGTTGGTATTTTCCAGTTCTGTTTTCAACTCGAATTGCTGCTTCTTGCTGCCAGTATAGATGTTTTACAATCCTCAAGTCTTTGTCGTCTATATTGATGTCTTCAAGTATTTTAATAATTTCATTATGTTTCACCTTGTTGAATGCCTTGGTGTAATCAAGAGATAAGTAGAGATCTTTCTGTACTCCTAAAGCTCTTTCTGTTTCTGTTCGTAAATCATAAATGGCATTGTGTGTTCCCTTTCCTTCAACAAATCCAAACTGTTCATCTGCTATTTTCATTTTTATCTTTTTCCATGTTCTTCTCATAATAATTCTCAGAAGTAGCTTCGTTATGTGACATGAGAGGCTGATAGTCCGGTGGTTATCACGCTCCTTTGCACCTGGTTTCTTTGGTAGTTCTATAAACGTGGATTTAATCAGGTCACTTGGCACACAACCTCTGTCGTAAATGTCATTCAGTAACTTGGTTATTATTTTTATTCCTGTCTCCTCTAGTGCCTCTATTTCTTCTATTGTTATATTATCAGGCCCAGTCGCTTTTCCTTTCTTCATATGTTTGATGGCATCTATGATTTCATCTTCAAGTATTGGTGGTCCATCACAGTTTTCAGTGTCTGGTGTTAATTCTGCTCTTTCTCCTCCATATAGTTCACCGATGTACTCACCGATTCATCTTTGCCATCAATAATCTTCTCTTGCTTATCATATTGTATTCATACTCAATGTTAGAGACAAGCTAACGAAAACACTTGGTACAATAACAAAGACAAGGAAAAGGCAGCCGTCATCCTTGGGGCGTGTGACGAAAAGGGAGAAACTGGAAAACATCCTAACAATGGACAAAACTGAAGGCAGGACAGACAAGAGGACAACCGAGAGGAGTAGATGTCAGAAGGCCTGATATAGTGGCATGGAAGGACATCAGCAGCAGAGCTGCTCACAAATATCCGGGACCGAGATTCCTGGAGTAGTGTGGCATGGCACATGATGTTGATGATTCATATTCGACTTACGATATATTCAACTTACGACAGGCTCATCGCAACGTAACCCCATCGTACGTTCAGGAGCACCTGTATTTTATTTTGTACATAACGTGGTCTTGTTATTTTGGGGACTTTTTTTTCAGAGAAATAATACGCTAATGACATGCAATGATCTAATTATTTCGGGTAATTATACAGCACAGCAGTTATACAATCATTACTAGAGCGTGTGAAGTGTAATGTAGCATTTATAGAATTAATAGCAACATATACATAATCACATTTAGTAAACGTTTGAAGGAAGAACTTCGAATGTGGTTACCTTTCATCTTGTTGTTTAACAAAAAAATATACTGTCAGGTTCTGTAACTCTTCCCTTTACGTGATGTGTTAAGAGTTTTGATTGTCCTTTCTTTGTGGCTTTTAAATTGTGGGTTTTTAGAAATGTTTTACGGCATTTTCTGAGAAAATGAGGCATGAAGTCAAATGAGGCTAGTAGTAAAATGAGGCTTCAGTTATGTTAAGTGTTAGCTTCAGCTAATGTGTGCGAAATGTTCCTGGTATTTCTGTTGTGATATTTCAAACATTTTCCTTGAAGACTTGATAATTTTGGCCTGAACAATGCGCATTAAAGTTCAAAATAAAAAAGGTAGTTAGAGGTGTATGGTGTAGTTTTACAAAGTGAGGGAGGGAGTGAGTAAGGTGAGAAAAAAACGAATAGAATGTATGAGAATGTATAAATGAAAAACATACAACATCCGATATTTCGGCGTGAGCCTTTTTCGAGGATTACATGCACAACGAGACAAAAATAAAAATAAAAAACGAAGAACTTATCTGAATATGGCTTCCTCCAAAAGTAGAAAACAGAAATGTGTGTAGTAGAAGGAACGACCACGCTGACCACAACAATGGATACCAGATAGGGGCAATCATAAAGAAGAGGTGGAGAGAAAGTAGGAAAACAAGTCGTAGAAAGGGGTGGAGGGAAAGGCAATAGAAACATGATAGCCGCTAGAGAAGAAGGTGTCGGGGGGGGGGGGGGGAATGGGAACGCGGAGAGATAATGAATGAAGAACATAAACACCTGCAGAGAGAAAATGTGAAACTGGTGAATAGGACAAGACCCTATAGACACCAATATGTTGCCAGAGAAGACAAGAGGGTGGTGGTACGGAGGGGTAGCATAGAGAAAGAAAGTAGAGTAAAAAAAGGGGAGGGGGTGGAAACCTAAAGAAGTTACAGAAAGCTGAAGACATTGTTAATTCCAGCTGAGTGGAGACAGCCAGTCTGGAAAATAAGGCGCTATTCTAGGACCCTCCGAGATCGTACATCAACAGAACAAGAGCGGATCGCACTCCCTCCCTCACTTTGTAAAACTGCACCATACACCTACTTTTTATTTAGACCAGTTTTACTGCAGTCACCGTCCCTTTTAGCAGTGACATTCAGTGATGCTGATCTGATGCTTGTATGCAGTGGATGTTTTCTTATCATTACTATAAGGAGTGTGATGTGACTCATCAAGACTATGTTGTTACTGGGACAAAAAAAGTGTATGCACAAACTTGCCAGTCGATAAATGAATGAATGATCTTAATGAATGAATGACCTTAATTTTTAACGGGTAAAGAATTGGCCATGCAGGCCCGTCTTACATTCTGCCCTTCATCACTCCATCTTTCATTCTTCCCACACACACGATTTAATACAAGTATACACATTACATGGGGCCGGCTAGCGTAGTGGCTAGAGCACTCGTCTAGCAACCAAATGGTCGAGGGTTCGAATCCCCAGCTGAGCGGGATTTTTTTTTTCCGACCAATACGGCCCTGAGGTCGACCCAGCCTCGTAAAATGGGTACCAGAGAAAATCTGGGAAGTAAAGGCAGCGAGGAAAGGAACTGGTCACCCTACCTCATACGCTGATGACCCAGCATAATGAGGTCTCTAACGCTTCACCCCCTACGGCATTTGAAATGCTATGGGACTATCTTTACTTTTTTTTTTTTATACACATTACACGAGGAAAGGAAAAACATATAAAAAAGAATGCAAACTTGAACTATTACATTCACAAATATCAGAGAAGAGGTAACTATTCTAACAAGATAGCGCGCGGGCAGGCTTATACATTAAACAAAAATGCGTTTTCAGTACAGTTCATCTAACAAAATAATTTCTAAGTTCTAACAAGTTACTTTTAGAACTATGTCCTGTTAGAACTTTATGGCTGACGAGCCATGGGTAGAGAGACTACTGGTTATTCTTTGGAGGCATATAGTTACAAGCAAGTAAATATTGAAAAAGGTTTGAGTTAAAGTATTACTAATGGATTTTAAATGATAGGGGAGGGTGTTCCAGAGCTGTACTGCAGAGCATGCAAGGCTTTTCTTGTACAGATCAAGCTTCAGAGCACGGTGTAAACAGTGTAACACAGGAATAGTTGGTTGGTTGGTTGGCTGTTGGTTGGTTGGTTGGCTGGCTGGTTGGTTGATTGGCTGGTTGGTTGGTTGGTTGGTTGGTTGGTTGGTTGGCTGGGTGGATGGAAGGATGGTTGGGTGGATGGAAGGGTGATTGGGTGGATGGAAGGATGGTTGGTTGGTTGGTTGGCTGGTTGGTTCGTTGGTTGGTTGGCTGGTTGGCTGTGTGGATGGAAGGATGGTTGGGTAGATGGAAGGATGGTTGGTTGGTTGGATGGTTGGTTGGTTGGTTGGTTGGTTGGTTGGTTGATTGGTTGGATGATTGGTTGGTTGGTTGGTTGGTTGAATGGGTGGATGGATGGTTGGTTGGTTGGCTGGATGGCTGGATGGATGGATGGGTGGTTGACTGGTTGGTTGGTTGGTTGGTTGGTTGGTTGGTTGGTTGGTTGGTTGGCTAGTTGGTTTGATGGTATGTTGGTTGGTTGCTTGTTTGCTTGGTCATCCTCACTGCTCATCGGACACTTAGTCCAGAAACATTTCGATCCCATCTTCAGTATTTCCCTCAGTGTTTGGCTGCAGACGATACCAGCTCTGTATTGATCAACATATAAAAATATTAATATACACGAAGCCACTACAGTAAGTAGCCATAACAAAATATTAAAACTATTTAAAACAAAAGTAGGAACATCTTTACTAATTAACGAGCAAACAGCTGTGACCTTTCAGTTCACACCTTAATCTTATAAAAACACACAGGACAAAGAAATAAGAATAGAAAATATAAAATAACATGAAGCTGTATAACAAAGGAATGGGGGGGGGGGGGGGGGGGGGGGGAAGGGGAGGGAAATAGAAAAAAGGGAGCACTTAGCTGTGACTTGCAAAAAGCTGTATCCTTAGAGTGCGTGTGGCTAAGTATTGTGGATGTTTACACGAAGACTTGTGACGATGTGATAGTATGGTAGTAAAGAGGACGTGCGGAAAACGGAAAGGAGAGAGAGGGATACAATGGCGATAAAGCGGCTAGGCTAATAAAGCTGATTCTACTTCTGTTCTAAACAGTTTTAACTTTCTACTTCTGTTCTAAACAGTTTTAACTTTCTACTTCTGTTCTAAACAGTTTTTACTTTCTACTTCTGTTCTAAACATTTCTTACTTTCTACTTCTGTTCTAAACATTTCTTACTTTCTACTTCTGTTCTAAACATTTCTTACTTTCTACTTCTGTTCTAAATAGTTTTAACTTTCTACTTCTGTTCTAAACAGTTTTTACTTTCTACTTCTGTTCTAAACATTTCTTACTTTCTACTTCTGTTCTAAACATTTCTTACTTTCTACTTCTGTTCTAAACATTTCTTACTTTCTACTTCTGTTCTAAACATTTCTTACTTTCTACTTCTGTTCTAAACATTTCTTACTTTCTACTTCTGTTCTAAACATTTCTTACTTTCTACTTCTGTTCTAAATAGTTTTAACTTTCTACTTCTGTTCTAAATAGTTTTAACTTTCTACTTCTGTTCTAAACAGTTTTAACTTTCTACTTCTGTTCTAAACAGTTTTAACTTTCTACTTCTGTTCTAAACAGTTTTAACTTTCTTCTTCTGTTCTAAATAGTTTTAACATTTTATTATCACAGCTTTACTGCACTGCTTCTGTGTTTATGTGTATATTTTTGTCTTATAAATACTGAATCTTTGGGCCCATAAAGTATACCGACCGTGGAGAACGGAGAGCTAGAATAAACACTAACTGAACACCTTGTTTAAAGCCCAACCAGTTATAAATGTCTTGAAACTGAACAGGCTACGCTGGCTGGGGCATGTAGAAAGAATGGAAGAGAACAGACAGACGAAAATTATTTATGCTCAAGAGTTGAGGGAAATAAGACCAAGGGGTAGACCAAGACATATATGGAAAGACAACATAGAAGAGGATATAAAAGAAATTGGTGTCACCAACTGGAGAAAGAAGATTAGAAACAGAGAAGAATGGAGGCGAACTTAATTTGCAGCAATGAATCTTACTGGCTCGGAAAGCTGAAGAAGAAGAAGAAGGAGAAGAAGAAGAAAAAGAAGAAGAAGAAGAAGAAGAAGAAGAAGAAGAAGAAGAAGAAGCAGAAGAAGAAGAAATAAGAAGAAGAAGAAGAAGCAGCAGCAGCAGAAGAAGAAGAAGAAGACGACGACGACGAAGAAGAAGAAGAAGAAGAGGAAGAAAAAAGAAGAAGAAGAAAGAAGAAAAAGAAAGAAGAAGAAAGAAGAAGAAAGAAGAAGAAGAAGAAGAAGAAGAATAAGAAAGAAGAAGAAGAAGAAGAACTTTTAACAGATGTCACGAGCAAAGATATTTCGCAGAGTTTGAATGGTTTCTGCAAAATGTTGTTCATATCAAGTTATCTGATTGGTTGTGACAAATGACATTTTTTGAAATCATGCCATATCGCTATCCCCGAAGAACAGATCGAAATTCATTGCTTGATAATACTGAATGTGCATCGCTATCGCATTATCGTAAAGTCGGAACATTGCACATCGAACCATCGTAAGCCGGGTAATATCGGTATTCAGTTACTGAACTTAAAGAACACCGCAAGCGATCATCCTACACAGATGTGTATCCAGAGTCACAAACTCGGAAAATTCATGGAATAACTACTGCAACTAGCATGCACGACAGACAGGAGATAAAATCTGCGACATCCTGGTCTAGTTTCACAGCTGTACATTCATGAAACTATTTGTTGTTACCAGTACTACTACTATAATCAATATTACTACTATTAACACTACATATACTACTTCTGTTACTGGTGCTAATATTACTACTAGTAGTAGTACCACTTCTACAACTGATACTGCTGCTACTACTATTACTACTACTACTATTACTTCTATTACTACTACTGCTGCAGCTACTACTACTACTACCATTACTTCAGGGGGCGTTCAGAAAATAATGTACCACATCATTTTTTTTCAGCTTATAATGAAGATAGAAACATAAAATTTGCACACTTTAAATATGGCATGTGCCGATTATGTGAACCAAGTTGAGCCTCAACCGGCCAAAGAGTATGGCTGTCCTAACTGTTGAAATGGAGCGTGTTAGCAACTTGCGGTATGAGCACCGAATTGTGATAGAATTTCTCGTTGCAGAGATTGAAACTGTTGTGAACATTCACAAGCGTCTATGTGGTGTGTATGGAAGTTTTGCAGTCGACAGGAGTACAGTCAGTCGCTGGGTTCAGAGAATCAAATAATCAATAAGTGGAGATAAGGAGTTGCATGATCGGCCGTGCTGTGGACGTCCTGCCACAGCCACCAAGGCAGAAATGTTGAAATGCGCTGAAGGCATTATTCTTACTGATAGGCATATCACTACTCACCAACTGGCCTTAAAGCTGTCAGTCAACAATGGTAGTGTAAATGTAGTTATAAAATCTCTCGGATTTTCTAAGGTTTGCGCAAGATGGGTTCCTCCAAGTCTCACAAATGACCATCAGTTGCTAAAGAAAGCAATTTCTTCTGAATTGTTGGAGCGTTTCAATGCTGAGGGAGAGAACTTTTTGGCTAAGATCGTAACAAATGACAAACCTGGGCACATCGTTTTGAACCTGATACAGAAAGACAGTCAGTGGAATGGCATCATCCGCAATCACCACAAAGAAAGAAATTTAAGACAACTCCTTCAGTTGGAAAGGTCACGATCACTGTCTTCTGGAACACTGAAGGTGTGATTCTTGTGGATGTTATTTCAAGAGGAGACACAATCAATTCGCAAGCTTACATTAAGACATTGAAAAAAACTCAATCAAACGTTTTTGCAGAGTTCGGCCGCATAAGAATCCAGCAGACCTGCTTCTCCTTCACGACAGTGCGCGCCCTCACACAAGTCTGGCAACACGGGAAGCAATCACCAAATTGGGTTGGACTGTACTACCCCATCCACCCTATAGTCCCGATTTGGCAGCCTCTGATTTCCATCTGTTTGGTCCACACTTAAAGATACACTCCGAGGTGTAAGAAATGAATATGACGAAAGAGTGATTCATGCAGCGAAGAAATGGCTGCATAACCAAGAGAAATCTGGTACAGGCTAGGAATACATGCACGTATTTCGCGGTGGCGTAAAGCCGTACAAGTTGATGGGGATTATGTTGAATAATATTGATGTTTACATGACATATCCATGTATATTGTGTATAAAATTCATGCTTTTTTATTAAACAGCTCCAGAGAAGAACAATCTAGTGCATTACTTTCTGAACACCCCTAGTACTTCTTATTGCTACTATTATTATTACTACTACTGGTGTTACTACTATTACTGGTGCTATTGCTCCTATTACTAATACTACTACTATTAATTCTACTACTGTTGCTGCTACTACTATTACTACTACTACTACTACTATTACCACTACTGCTACTGCTACTACCACTACTAGTACCACCACCTCTACTCTACTACTACTACTACTGCTATTACTACTACTACTACTACTATTACTACTACTGCTAGTATTAGTACCACCACCACTACTCTACTACTATTACTACTATTACTACTACCACTGCTGACTTCTACAGCTACTGTGTTTGCTGCTACTACTATACTACAATCAAACGTTGATAAAGTTAATGAGAAGAACTGTTTTTGGCAAGATGATGCTTATCAAAGCCCTACAACGTCTGGTATATCCAAAACCATCTTCTTTGTCTAAGTGCTAACAGGTAAACTACTATAACTACTACCACTACTGTTATGTATGTATGTATGTATGTATGTATGTATGTATGTATGTATGTATGTATGTATGTATGTATCCATGTTAATTTACAGTAATACATAAGTATGTATGTTTTGGAAGAGTACATAATGGGATAAAGAAAGAGAGGAAGACCAAGGCGAAGATGTCTGCAAGACATCGTTGATAATCTGCAGATGGAAGCATCAGCAGCAGGACATCTTGCTTACAACCGAGAGGCCCACAGGAGAGCTGTTAGGGAGGCAAAGTTCCGCAAGAGACATGCAAATGACTGACTTGACTGACATAAGTATATTTGTGTACTTTAGTATTTTCCTGAAAAGGAAATGAGTCAAACATGGTTTATGGCCTTGGGTCATCATAATTACACTCCAGACATGTCCATATGTGCTCAGATCCCCACCTCAACATATCCATTAGTGTCCTGCTGCTGATAGTGCCCGTCTTGAATTGAATGGCTGACAACTGATTGGTAGAACAAAATATTATCTTGTCGGTTGACAAGTCCCCTCAGGCGTCCAGTATGCCTCTCTTTCCCGGCCGTGGCGGCCTGTACTCCCAGCTCTCTCAGTCTAAGAAGCGATGTGGATTTGCTGCTCTCTCAGTCTAAGAAGCGATGTGGATTTGCTGCTCTCTCAGTCTAAGAAGCGATGTGGATTTGCTGCTCTCTTAGTCTAAGCAGCGATGTGGATTTGCTGCTCTCTTAGTCTAAGCAGCGATGTGGATTTGCTGCTCTCTCAGTCTAAGAAGCGATGTGGATTTGCTGCTCTCTCAGTCTAAGCAGCGATGTGGATTTGCTGCTCTCTAATTCCTCCACTCTGCCTGTCTCTCTGAGCTCGTTAACATTATCAGCTCGATCCAGTGGTTGTCCATGTGCGATGATAACAGAGCCGGCCAACCTATCAGCTCTCTCACTTACCTAGATGCCCACGTGCCCACGAATGTAGATGAAGGTGACTGCGAATCGTTGATCTCTGCAATGACTCAAGCCACTGCCTGCGTGCACAACCTGCCTCGACCTTTCGGATCATACTCATTGAATCCCTTAGCATGCAGACTCGGTTAGACAAAGATTCCACCAAATACTTGGCTTAAACTATAATAACAAGCACGCACTCATGTGCATTCTGCATTTATACCATATATGCATGCAATAAATTATTAACATGTACAGTTTTGTATTCTTCCCAGAATTCCCTGGAGCTGAAGTGAAACCGCCACTCCCTGACACCACTTCCTGCTGCTTACTGCGCATGTCTGAGACGCCAGTTCCGTTAAGGGAAATAAGTCACACAGACAAATAATGACGAGGAAAAGTAGTTACCCTGTTTTCCTCCCAACACAGTGATTTATAAAGTGATTTATAAAGTGATTTAGAAAGTGATTTATAAAGTGATTTACAAAGTGATTTATAAAGTGATTTACAAAGTGATTTACAAAGCGAAATTACAGCACTCTTGCCACTCATACTTAGTACATACCTGCCAGTCAAAGACTGTTTCCGAATGTATATACAGCTGAAACTTAAGACATTTAGATACAGATTTGGGCATGAAAGATGATAGAGGCTTTATTTCTCGGACTGAATATGGCGGATCAGGTCACCACCTGGACAGACAAACAGTCCTATTGCAAAAAAAAACAAAATATTGTCGCAGAAGTGTGTTGTATCACCAACATGTAACCTTTTTTGGCGCGTCTAAATAAAGTTGTAACTGGGAATGCGGGGGATGCTAGTCCCTGACTACAGGTAAAGTTAAAGATGTAACTGTATTTCATCGTTACAAGATTGTAAAATATTCGACATTACATGTGCTACATCGACTAATCAATTTAATTTTCAAACTGTCTAACCGCTCTGCCTGGCCTGACTTTTGTCTTCATTAAGTTCTAAAGACCAGGTAGAAAAAAGAAGTAACAGAAAGAAAAAATGTCATGTCATAGAACATCAAAAACATTCCACCTACTTGTAATCAATAACAGCAACCTCCTTTTGTTTTGGGGCTTGAGAATTTCCTTTTTAAATCCAGAGGTGCTATGATCACCCAGGTGAGAGAAGGATATTAGCACAGGTACATGTACTAAGTCTTGGAGCAAGATTCCGTATCGTCTTGGGGCGAGATTCCTTATTGTCTTGGAGCGAGATTCCTTATCGTCTTGGAGCGAAATTCCTTATCGTCTAGGAGCGAGAATCCTTAACGACTGGAAGGTGATGGTGACGGAAGCAGAATCTACTGTCTACATGTGG
Organism: Achatina immaculata; assembly: GCA_009760885.1. Classification (NCBI taxonomy): domain Eukaryota; kingdom Metazoa; phylum Mollusca; class Gastropoda; order Stylommatophora; family Achatinidae; genus Lissachatina; species Lissachatina immaculata. The sequence continues at coordinate 8,601,785 of CM019710.1, forward strand.
AGAAGCCGCGTTCAGATATCTAAAATTAGTTATCATCAGGTAGATAAAAGCTGCAATCCTCTGTTTTAGCTTATGACAGTAATCTATTATGGTTTCCAACTTCTCCCATCCTGTTATGTTTATGCATAGATCATAAATCGTAATGGGTACTTACAACACTCGGATTAGGAATCTGCTGCCAGATGTGTCAAAAGCTGACCACACAACACTTTGTTCTATCACTTTAATGCTAGATATGTCGGCCTACAAGAAACTGATTTAGAACCTGCTGTCAGTTATGTGGACATACACCAAACAGATATAAAACCAGCTGGTAGATATGTGGATGTACAACAAACAGATATAGAACCTACTTGGAGATATGTGGACATACAACAAACAGATATAGAATCTACTGCCAGATATGCAGTCATACAACAAACAAATATAGAGTCTTACCACCATATAGATAAAACGAGAAATCTGGGTTGCGTTGTGCCGTACACGCAAAGTAAGCTCTTAGTTGACTGCCAGTGGTAGACAAAATGTACACACGGCAGGCATAGACACTTTGACAGAGCAATTCCTTTTTTTATCAGTGTATGTCTATGAAAACTTTTCAGTCCAGGATGGATGTCAGTGACACATTTTGTAACGCGAACAAAATAAAAAAGACCTGATATCCCGTGATATATCGTTATAAACTGAAATATGAGATCAAGCACAAACTACGAGATCAAGCATGAACTATGAGATCATCAAGTTTGACTTCAGCACTGTTTACTGCTGCTTTCAAATAAACATACTTACAGTTTTTTTTCGCCTCTAAAACTGCTGAAACAATGCCAGTGGCTACATGAACATTCAAGTAATCAAACAACGCGGCCGCCATATTTTACACGGTAAATAACGCAATGCCTATTATTAGCTTGCACGGTATATTAAAATTACGAAATCCCAGCTACAGAATAAAACTATTTGACTGCAAATATTTGTTTCTCTTTTGTCTAAAAAGTCGTGTATGCGGCCAGCGGTGCCATAAGTTACCATGAGCGGGCCGCACGGCCACAGAGGCACAGCCCGGCGTCTTCGTCAGGGCTACAGGCAAACATTTCCTTACAGTCAGGACGCAGGGAAAGGTTTGTACATAGGCGGAGGTCATGACCACCCACACCACAATCAGTATTACACAACTCTGGCACCAGATACATCGACCAGGTCAAGGACATGGAAAGGTCACGCGAATGATGATGACGATTTCCGGAGCTCTGATCACGGTAGCTCCGGCCACAATGGAGGAGGCGCCCACGCAAACAGTGAGCTCCCTCAACGTGGTCAGCATTTGCAGTGGAAAAACTTCATCGATTCATCCTCCTCCTCATCATCGTCATCATCGTCATCGTTTTTATCCACACTGGACTCAAACCCGGACAGTCCAAGTGACAGGTCCTCCTATATCAACCCACCAGTTCCATCCATCTCACGTCCTGGATCCGCCCACCCGCATCACAACATGACATCCGCAAACTCCGCCCATCTTTCGCATCCACGCGACACAAGCCGCGGCATCCATCCACCCCCCTCGTCGCCGCCATCTTCTAACACAAGCCACCTGAACTTGGGTGCTGGCCACCTGTCGACGGCGCATCCTTTCATGAGCTACCAGCACCGACCTCAGATTGACACATTTCCCACTTCCACGGATCTAGTCTGGAATTTAAATGACAGTCTCTGCTCAAACAGAACCACTACCGGGAGTTACGACTGCTGGGATATTTTCAACCCTGAGGCTAACGACACCACCACGGACAGCGTGGCCGCCATTTTGGATGGTGAGTATCGCTACTGGACGCTGGTGCTCATTATCATCCCTCTCCTGACGGTGTTCGGCAATGTCCTGGTGGTGATGAGCGTAGTCAAGGAAAGGAGCCTCAAGACCGTCACCAACTACTTCATCTGCTCCCTGGCGGTGGCGGACATCATGGTAGCAGTGATTGTCATGCCATTCGCCGTGTACATGGAGGTAGGTAACTTCCCTTGTTGTTGGCTGTATTATCTGCCCATGGCGCTGATAAACGTTATGCTACTGTAATTGTTTTTATCTCTACTTTGTTATTTTGTATTTATAAAATAATTTTTACATTTATGTTACTGAGTTCTCTCTCTCTCTCCTCCCCCCCCCCCACCCCAGAAAAAAAGCATACACACATGGGAAGTGTATCATTCATTGCGATTAAAACTCACTCTGTGTGTGTATATATATATATCATGTGTATTGGCAACAGCACAAAACAATGTCTTACAGTCTCTCTCTCTCTGAACCTTAAGTGCCCAGGGCACATGGGGCTTCCGCAAGGGTTTTCCACAAATGCCTGTCCTTCGCCTTTTTTTCTGCTCTTGCCCAGGTGAGCCCTCTATTGCTCAACATCCTTTCTGTTGTTCTTCTCCATGTCTCTTTTGGTCTACCTTTACTTCTGCTCCCCTTTGGTGTCCATCTTAGTGCTATTTTTGGTAGTGAGTTGTCAGTCATTCGGAGCACATGTCCCAACCATCGCCAGCGTCTTTCCTGTACAGTAGTACAGGTAAATTCATGCACGAACTTTTATAAATAGGAAACAAGTAGGCTTTGATACAGTAAAGTAAGAGAACACAGTTTTGTAGTATTAGACCTGGAAAAAATCGTAGACAAAGCACTTTAGTGAGACGTGAGAGAAAGAAAAATCACAAGAGAACTACCTGGGATTCGAACCACGGACTCCAGTAGGACGAGCAGCCGCCTAGCCACGAGAGAACAGCGTACTAAAGAACAGCGCTATTTAGAACTGTGGTGACACCCGAAAAGAAATGAGATCATGACTGATAAATTCCGTAGCTTAGATTTGGTCTCTCTCGCAGGTACCAGCTTTAGACAAACATACACACACGGTATGACCTAGTGCACACTGGACAACAACAACAACAACAACAACAACAGCAACAACAAGCGAATGAATACTTTTTACATAAAGTTAGATTCAGGTGATGGTTTCTACGATTTTTTTCGAGGTCTAATCCTACAAAACTGTGTTCCGTTACTTTGCAGGTAAATACATGTAGTGCTTGGGAAAGTCTCACAAAGGAAGCACACAGGAATGGGAAATGTCTCAGACAAGAATGGGTAATAGCACCCAAGAATGGGAAATGTCTCAGACAAGAATGGGTAATAGCATCCAAGAATGGGAAATGTCTCAGACAAGAATGGGTAATAGCACCCAAGAATGGGAAATGTCTCAGACAAGAATGGGTAATAGCACCCAAGAATGGAAAATGTCTCAGACAAGAATGGGTAATAGCACCCAAGAATGGAAAATGTCTCAGACAAGAATGGGTAATAGCATCCAAGAATGGGAAAAGTCTCACTCAAGAAAGGGTAATACCACACAGGAATTGGAAATGTCTCGCACATGAATGGGTAATAGCACACATGAATGAGAAAAGTCTTACTCAAGAATGGGTAATAGCACACATGAATGAGAAAAGTCTTACTCAAGAATGGGTAATAGAACACATGAATGGGAAAAGTCTCACTCAAGAATGGGTAATAGCACACATGAATGGGGAAAGTCTCACTCAAGAATGGGTAATAGCACACTAAAATGAGCAATAACAGTTCTCGCACAAGAAGTATATAAGCAAAAACGCAAATGGGTTATAAGAGTCATTTCCTATATACGAATGATCGAATTAGGTAGACTGGCAGAAACAAGGACAGAGCAAGTTTGAGATCCGACCCTCGATCTTTTGTGGAGATATGGAACAAGATGATGAAGATGAAATGTTGGATGGTGTCCGTTTTGGTCACGTGATCTGACACTATGAGCTTTTGTTTTTTGTAGTTGTGTGTGTGTGTGTGTGTGGAGTTATGCAGAAATAAGAGTGAGGCAGTGACAAACTGCAAGTCACTGACTAACATACATTGAGCTGAGTCACTGACTAACATACACAAACCTTAGTCACTAACATACACAGACCTGAGTCATAACATACATAGACCTAAGTCACTAACATACACAGACCTGAGTCACTAACATACACAGACCTGAGTCATAACATACATAGACCTAAGTCACTAACATACACAGACCTGAGTCACTAACATACACAGACCTGAGTCACTAACATACACAGAACTGAGTCACTAACATACATAGACATAAGTCACTAACATACATAGACCTGAATGACTGACTAATATACTTAGACCTGAATCACTGAATAATGTACATAGACCTGAATCACTGATAAATATACATAGACCTAAGTAATAACATATATATAACTGAATCACTGACTAATATACTTAGACCTGAATCACTGACAAATATACTTAGACCTGAATCACTGACAATATACATAAACCTGAATCACTGACAAATATACATAGACCTGAATCACTGACAAATATACATAAACCTGAATCACTGACTAATATACATAGACCTGAGTCACTGACTAATATACATAGACCTGAGTCACTGACTAATATACATAAAGCTGACTCACTCAATAAACATATATGGATCTGAGACATACATTCACTGAAAAACTAGAAGGAAAAAAACAAAAAGAAAAAAGAAAAGAGGATCATCATCATCATCAGATTCCGTTCCGCCTGGCTTTGTCTACTATGTTTCTCCATATCTCATGTCACTCGTCATGTAGGCCATCATTTCAGTTGGTGATCTCATCTCACACCATCTCATTAAACTACCAAGTTTCCTTTCTCTCGGCCTTCCCTTGGCTCTTCTTCCTTCAGTTTTTCTTGTTGATATAAAGAATTTTAAATGCCTATTAATTTGGCCTCTCTTAACAATATCCTTTCAGAGTTTCACGCGGTCTGCCCCTTTTTCTTTGACCTGTTGTGTTCCACTTGATAGCTTGTTTTGGGATTCTATGATTATTTCTTCTCATCACGTGACCAACATACGTCCATCTCCTTTTCCTGATCACCCATGAGACTGGTTGTTCTTCAGTCATCTGTCTTATCCTTGCATTGGTCCTGAATTCGTTCCACTTGATGCCAAGTATTTTCCTTAGGCATTTATTTTCAAAAGAGTCTAATCTCTTCTCTATTTCCTTAGCTGTTTTCCAGCTTTCGCATGCATAAATGAGGGTGGATATTACATTTGAATTGAATAGTCTTAACTTGGTTTTTGTGCTTATAACTTTTGAATTCCATATGTTCTCAAGATTCTTGGAGATCGATGCTGCTTTTGCAGTTATGATTCTAACTTCCTTTCTTGTGTCATCATCCTGGTCTATGTAGCTGCCAAGGTAAGCAAATTGATTGACTTCTTCATTATCTGTCCCTTCTATGTGAATTTTTCCATTTTGATTAATGGGAATGTTCATTATTTTTTGTCCTCGTTAATTTCAAGTCCTATTTTGCTAGCCAGTGAAGACATGCTATCTGTTTTTTCTTGCATGAAATTCACATTGTTACTGATAAGAATTATGTCATCAGCAAAATCAAGATCTTCTGGTTGGGTCCCATGTACCCAGTCAGTACCTATGTTACCTGTGCAGCATTTTTTCATTATGAAGTCTATTGTAATTCCAAAGGAGACAATATACATCCTTGTTTCACACCTGTTTCAATCTGGAACCATTAGCTCATCCCTTCTTCTGTTTTGACTGCACAAACATATCTGTTGTAGAAGTCCTTTATGATGTCGACAATTTTAGATGGTATTCCATATAGACTTAAAATTCTCCATAATGAATCTCTGTGTATGCTATCAAATGCCTTTTTAAAATCTATGAAGTTCAGTATTAATGGTTTTTGCTTTTCAGTATGTTCTTCAAGTATTATTCTGAGAGTAAAGATCTGGTCGAGACAGCTTCTCCCTTTTCGAAATCCTGCTTGTTCTTCTCTCATTGCTGTATCTACTATATCTTTGAGTCTATTCAAAATGACCTTGCAAATACTTTTGACACAACTGATATTAAGGTTACTCCTTTCCAGTTGTTACAGTCACTAAGGTTGCCTTTTTTGGTATTTTAACAATGATATATATCTGCAGAGGATGAAAGACAGAGTTGTGAGGAAGTGAGAGAAAGGAAGAGTCCGGTGGCTGGGTGGCAGAGTTCGAGGTTTCCAGAGCCAAGAGCACAACTGGCACAGTCTTCATACTCTTGGGCGGTTGCTGAAACAGAGAGCGGAGAATGTATGGGTTTGTCTCGAGTGCGATGATCCTAGATCCTAGATTCAAGATACTCTGGACATGGCACAAGATGATGGTGAATGGATAAACTCTCTGATAATTTCACACACAACAGAGACCCCGCTACTCCAAGGTCTGAAAACCTTCTACTGCTACTCGATTCCTAAAACAAACAGTTCCTCTCTCGTGAGAATTCGCTATGATAAAATTGTAATCGATTAGTCACAGTGCACAGTATCCTCTGAATCGCACAGTGGAAAAAAAATTAATTTGCTTCTTCTTGACATCGATTCTAGAATTTATACCGAGACCGTTAGATACCAAAATACGATTATAAATAATTAAACATTAGATTCTTCACCGTTTATAGCAGTACAAGTATTCAGAGAAGTTACTTTCAGATACTTTACAGTGTTATATGCACGAGTAGGTTTCTTGCGTAATCGATCACATACGTATTAGTTTATTATCGAGTCAAAGTAATCGGACAGAGAGTTTGCGAGACTGTGATTATCTGTATCTATCTATCTATCTATCTATCTATCTATCTATCTATCTATCTATCTATCTATCTATCTATCTGTCTATCTGTCTGTCTGTATGTCTACCTACCTACCTACCTACCTATCTATCTACCTACCTACCTACCTGTCTGTCTGTCTGTCTGTCTGCCTGCCTGCCTGCCTTCCTGCCTGCCTGCCTGTATGTCTATCTATCTATCTATCTATCTATCTATCTATCTATCTATCTATCTATCTATCTATCTATCTATCTATCTATCTATCTATCTATCTATCCGTCCGCCCATCTGTCTGTATGTCCATTCATACACCGATCGATCTATCTGTCTGTGTTTGTCTATCTAATCTGTCTGTATCTATGTCTGCCTGTCTGCTTACCTACCTAATCCTTCTGATTCTCTGTCTCCTTGTCTGTTTGTCTGGACATATTTAAAACATACATATTTAAACGTGTACATATGTGTACGTAATAATACTACACATTAAAGCCATGTATGGAAGCAGTTCACTCCAGGGACTTGAAAGTACTTTACAAAATGTATGTGTAAAGATATCCATCACAAGATCGTGGAAGCGCTGGCAAAAAAATCGGGCGATATGGAGAGTAACACTATGTGCTAATGCAGAATCAGCTGAAAAGGATTTGAAAGTCAAAACAAAAGCCAAAAGCCTCTGGCCCAGCAAGAATGGACCTTGCAACACAAACATTGTTTGTTACTACTGCGGTCAATCATGCAAATTCTGTATTGACAGAATCAGTCGTGACAGAAAGCGTGTCACATTACTGGAGTTAGATTTTGTGGGGCTCTAAGCTGGTGTGTCAGAATTACACTTGGTGAGACCATACGATGCATTGTCAGATTTACGCTTGGTGGGGCCCTAAGATGCAGTGTCAGATTTACACTTGATGGGGCCCTAAGATGCAGTGTCAGATTTACACTTGGTGATACCATAAGATGCAGTGTCAGATTTACACTTGATGGGGCCCTAAGGTGCAGTGCCAGATTTAGAATTGGTGGGGCTCTAAGATGCAGTGCCAGATTTAGAATTGGTGAGACCCTAATATGCAGTTTTAGACTTGGCGAGACCCAAAGCTATAAGCAGCTTAAAGCTCTTTGTTCAAAACCGCTAGAAGATATGTGAGACCCCCCCCCCTCCCCCTCAGTAGTGACTTGCTTATCTTAAACCTAAATCCAGCACCGATTATTCATCAAAATTTATACTTGTCAAGTTCCACAAAAGACCAAAAAAGTCTCATTAATAATGTTCTACTAAAGCTCCATCTATGTTCTCTCTTGTATTTTGCTTTGCAAACATGTGGGCAGAAAATGGCGTTGTTTACCGCCTCACAAACAATTGCCAGATTGCCAACCCCCATAGAACTCATCAGCCATAATCGCCTGTATGAATCCTCAATCTGTTAACAAACTCATTTTGTGCGCGCGCGCGCGCGCGTGTGTGTGTGTGGATTGTCTAGGATTTACAAATCAATTCATCCCGGACTAAGACGATATGAAAGAAAGAAAGAAAAAAAAAATGACGATTATAAATTCTAGAAGCTCGCGTGGCTCTTAAAATTGCTTCTGTACGGTTTAGTAGTCAATGAAATGTTGTCTGTTGTGTCTTGCCTCGGCAGTAGCTGCTTGGCTTCGTCTTCTTCGCCCAGATAGATCGCGGGGATGATGGAGGGTGGAAATACACGGGCTACAACCATCTGTCCATGTTCGGCCTTTCAGACCACTAAAGAAAAGTTTAGGTCTGAGCATGATACTGCGTCTTAAAAAAAAGAATAATCATTAATCCTTTCTAATAATTTGTTGGAGACGCCGTTGACAAATTAAGAAAAAGAAATTTGTTTTACGTCAACAGTTTGTTTTCGATGTGTGATTTATTTGAAAAAGCTTCTTCTTTTAATTCTGTGTAAACAAGAAAATGAATCCATTCATACATTGATAAATCTTATAATTATATTTTTATGTATTTCATATAGAAAATAAGAATAGAGGGAGATTATCTATCTATCTATCTATCTATCTATCTATCTATCTATCTATCTATCTATCTATCTATCTATCTATCTATCTATCTATCTGTCTGTCTGTCTGTTTTTCTGTCTGTCTGTCTGTCTGTCTGCCTTCCTGCCTGCCTGTCTGTCTGTCTGCCTGCCTGCCTGCCTGCCTGTCTGTCTGTCTGTCTGTCTGTCATGGTAATTTTCCCTTTAAAAAGCTTTGAAACAGGCAGATTATTACTATAGTCTGAGTATCCTTTATCCGAAAATCCCTAATCCGAAAATGATCCAAAATCCGAAACCTTTTGGAGCACCAACATGACTTCAGAAACGGGAAGATCACAAACAGACCCCACAAAACGCCACCACCCAACACTTTATTTCAGCGGCCCTAAAGGCTCGCACACCCCCTCACACACACACACATACACACACTGTGGTAGGGGCTGCCACTAAGAGAACAAAGATCCTACCATCCCTTGTCAGCTACGATATTCCTATTTCCTATGGTTAAATATTAATGTACAAATAAAAATAAAAATATAACCAACTATCGATAGCATATAAATTCAGGGAATATAAATTCAGAGACAAGAATGGCTGTGATACCACATAAGCACAGACTGTCCGTATGGGTTGCTGAGATAGTGGCATCTTCGTTTCCTGATAGTCCAGTGTCTACAAACTTTGTTCCGCGCATAAAATTATTAAAACACTGTACAAAACTACATCCAGGCTGTCTACATAAGGTGTAAATGAAACATTAATATGTACATCAGGTGTACATGAAACATTTTAAAAAATTCGTTTTCAGACTTGGGTCCCATCCCACACATTACGTGTTTGCCAAGTTAGCGAAAATGTGAAATCCGAAACATTTTTGATCCCTAACATTCCAAACAACGGATAGTTCATCTGTATTACATATCCTACCTCTGTATTACATATCCTACCTTTGTATTACATATCCTACCTCTGTATTATATATCCTACCTCTGTATTAACATATCCTACCTCTGTATTACATATCCTACCTCTGTATTATATATCCTACCTCTGTATTAACATATCCTACCTCTGTATTACATATCCTACCCCTGTATTACATATCCTAACACTGTATTACATATCCTACCTCTGTATTACATATCCTACCTCTGTATTACATATTCTACCTCTGTATTACATATCTTACCTCTGTATTAACATATCCTACCTCTGTATTACATATCCTACCTCTGTATTACATATCCTACCTCTGTATTAACATATCCTACCTCTGTATTACATATCTTACCTCTGTATTAACATATCCTACCTCTGTATTACATATCCTACCTCTGTATTACATATCCTACCTCTGTATTACATATCCTACCTCTGTATTACATATCTTAACTCTGTATTAACATATCCTACCTCTGTATTACATATCCTACCTCTGTATTACATATCCTACCTCTGTATTAACATATCCTACCCCTGTATTACATATCCTACCTCTGTATTAACATATCTTACCTCTGTATTACATATCCTACCTCTGTATTAACATATCCTACCCCTGTATTACATATCCTACCTCTGTATTAACATATCTTACCTCTGTATTACATATCCTACCTCTGTATTACATATCCTACCTCTGTATTACATATCCTACCTCTGTATTACATATCCTACCCCTGTATTACATACCCTACCCATGTATTACATATCCTACCCATGTATTATATACCCTACCCCCTTATTAACATATCCTACACCTATATTACATATCCTACTCCCGTATTAACATATCCTACCTCTGTATTACCATACCCTACTCCTGTATACATATATTCTACCACTGTATTAACATATCCTACTCCTGTATTAACATATCCTACCTCTGTATTAACACATCCTACCTCTGTATTAACATATCCTACCTCTGTCTTAACATATCCTACTTCTGTCTTAACATATCCTACCTCTGTCTTAACATATCCTACTCCTGTATTAACATATCCTACCTCTGTATTAGCATATCCTACCTCTGTATTAACATATCCTACCTCTTTATTAACATATCCTACTCCTGTATTAACATATCCTACCTCTGTCTTAACATATCCTACCTCTGTCTTAACATATCCTACTCTTGTATTAACATATCCTACCCCTGTATTAACATATCCTACCTCTGTATTAACATATCCTACCTCTGTATTAACATATCCTACCTCTGTATTAACATATCCTACCTCTGTATTAACATATCCTACCTCTGTATTAACATACCCTACTCCTGTATACACATATTCTACCTCTGTATTAACATATCCTACCTCTGTATTAACATATCCTACCTCTGTATTACCATACCCTACTCCTGTATACACATATTCTACATCTGTATTAACATATTCTACCTCTGTATTAACATATCCTACCTCTGTATTAACATATCCTACCCCTGTATTAACATATTCTACCTCTGTATTAACATATCCTACCTCTGTATTAACATATCCTACCTCTGTATTAATATATCCTACCCATGTATTAACATATCCTACCCCTGTATTAACATATCCTACCTCTGTATTAACATATCCTGCCTCTGTCTTAACATATCCAGATTTGCCTGAACAATTGGTTTAGAGAAAGAGAAAGACATTTCCTCTGTCTCATATCTGATAACCAGCGCCAGGGAAAGAAGTTCATGTGACCAAAATATACAAAAGTTCTACAAAACAAAATGTCCAAACACCAACTGAAAAGATATTTTACAGCGTTCTTTTGATTCTTTCATGAATCTTAGAAGGAAACTGAAAACACAAGACAGTAGGCACAGTACCATGGCTGAAATATAAAACTTGACACAACGGACTAGTATCAGGGCTGAAATATAAAACTTGACAAAACGGACCAGTGTCAGGGCTGAGAATAAAACTTGACACAACGGACCAGTGTCAGGGCTGAAATATAAAACTTGACAAAACGGACCAGTACCATGGCTGAAGTATAAAACTTGACACAACGGACCAGTGTCAGGCCTGAAATATAAAACTTGACAAAACGGACCAGTACCATGGCTGAAATATAAAACTTGACACAACGGACCAGTGTCAGGGCTGAAATATAAAACTTGACAAAACGGACCAGTACCATGGTTGAAATATAAAACTTGACACAACGGACCAGTGTCAGGGCTGAAATATAAAACTTGACAAAACGGACCAGTACCATGGCTGAAATATAAAACTTGACACAACGGACCAGTGTCAGGGCTGAAATATAAAACTTGACACAACGGACCAGTGTCAGGGCTGAAATATAAAACTTGACACAACGGACCAGTGTCAGGGCTGAAATATAAAACTTGACAAAACGGACCAGTGACAGGGCTGAAATACTCGTAAAAAAAACTTGACAAAAGGACCCAGCGCCAAGTCTGAAATAAAAAAAAAACTTGACAAAAAAACGTATCAGCGTGAGACAGAAAATGTAAAACCTGACAAGACATAAGGCTCGTGAACTCTCCCAGCAAAGCCCTGGAGCATGTTCAGGCGCGCAGTTTGCCTCTTGGCAGCCCTCCCAAAATTTTAATGAACCCAGGTCTGAAGACATTAAGAACAATACTCGTACCTGAGGCCGGGACGTCTGTGAAACAGGTAACCATAGAAACGAGTAGGTAAGAAATAAAGGTGCGCAGGTGGGCGCGGCCTGACCAGCCGCTTGTAAACAAAGAGGAAAGCCAGTTTTCTTGAGCTGAAATAACGATATACCTCAGGCTCTGTTCTCTTCGCCAATCCTCAAGAAGACAGTAATGTTATCCTGTGCTGCTTGACAATCGTGTCATGTTTGTCTACAGCCAAGCGCTTTACTCCTGTGTTATTTTGATGATCATGTTGATGTTTGTCGAAAGCCTTGTGCTTTTACTCCTCCTGTGTTATTTTGATGATCGTGTTGATGTTTGTCTAAAGCCTTGTGCTTTTACTCCTCCTGTGTTATTTTGATGATCGTGTTGATGTGTTTCTAGAGCAGGCGCTTTACTTGTGTGTTATTTTGATGATCTTGTTGATGTTTGTTTAAAGCCTTGTGCTTTAATCATGTGTTATTTTGATGATCATATTGATGTTTGTCTACAGCCAGGTGCTTTACTCTTGTGTTATTTTGATGATCATGTTAATATTTGCCTAGAGCCAAGTGCTTTACTCTTGTGTTATTTTGATGATCATGTTAATATTTGTCTACAGCCAGGTGCTTTACTCTTGTGTTATTTTGATGATCATGTTAATATTTGTCTAGAGCCAAGTGCTTTACTCTTGTGTTATTTTGATGATCATGTTGATGTTGTCAAGAGCTGAGTGCTTTACTCCTCCTGTGTTATTTTGATGATAGTGTTGACGTTTCTCTGTCGCTAGGTGCTTTATTCGTGTTGCAGCTAATGTAATAGATTACATTAGTAATGTAATAGCTTACATTAGGAGCAGTTCGGATCAGAACGAGCTCTTTAGTGGTGCATTATTTCTTCGTTTATTTCTGATTGATTCTAATTAATGTCAGCGACAAATGATTATACAGGATCTCTCACAGCCGGCCGACATGTTTATGAAGGTCATAAGCATCTGAATTTAGATCATTAAAGCCATTTAATAGCTAAAATAGAACATGCCACATATTACCACAATTACCCACAATTATGTATCTTCAAAACTGCATCAGAGACACGGTGTCTGTCTGAGTCAAATCTGCAAGGGTTTCTGGACACTGCCGTACCAGCATCTCCGGAGGTCTTCATCAGTGGCAGAAATCTGGTCAACAAATGGTCCAAGTTCTTGACTTTTTGTCATACGTCTCCGGTACATGGGGGTCTTTCAAGAGTCCCCACAGGAGAAAAATGTCAGGGAAACCAAGGTCGGGAGAATGATAAGGTCACGTGATGTCCCATAAACGAGACGCAAAAAACGTCTGAACAAAAGCCCAGACTGTTTCCTGCGGAGTAGGTTGGGCTTGCCGTCCTATCGAAGGAGAGTTAGTTCCGAGACGTCTTTGATGCGTCACCACAAAGGAGTCTGAGATGATGATGTCAAGCACCGGAAATGTCTGGGCTTTTGCTGGAAGATTGTCTGCATTATGTTTTAGTAATAAAAATAACTTGTGTGACGCAACCTGGTCCAAAGACTCATTGCAAATGAGTCAGTTAAAATGGCGTCATCTCTTCCGTCCAACGCCACCCAAAGACTATTCCACATCATCAACGCCCGAGTTAGTTCGAATTTAAAAGGTATTAGTCGCCCCTGGTATCTCTCTATCTCTCTATCTCTATATATCTCTCTCTTTGTCTCTCTCTATCTCTCTCAATCTCTCTCTCTATCTATCTATCTCTATCTCTCTCTTTCTCCATCTTTATCTCACTCTTTCTCTCTCTCTATCTTTCTCTCTATTTCTCTCTCTATCTCTTTCTATCTCTCTCTATTTCTCTCTCTATCTCTCTCTACATCTCTCTCTATATCTCTCTATCTATCTCTATCTCTCTCTACATCTCTCTCTATCTCTATCTATCTATCTCTCTCTCTATCTCTCTCTCTCTATCTCTCTCTCCCTCCCTCTCTCTAGCAGGCATTGAAAAACTGTTCCGACGGCAGGGTTACTTTCGTCCACAATCGATCATACATCACTTCGATACCAGCTTTTTCTTGTCTCACACACTGTACCAGTTCCGATTTTACTGTACCAATGCTATCTGTACTGTGCCAGTTCTGACCATACTATACTAGTTGTGATCGTGTTGTACCAATTATTCCACAGTGTGCCAGTTCTGACCACACTGTACCAATTCTACCAACGCTGTACCAGTTCAGGCCATAAATCCATATCCTATTATGTTTGTCTAATATATAATACAAGTATTGTAACACTATATGTATACTCCTCACTCCATTATCTTCTTCTTCTTCTGCGTTCGAGGTTGTTGGTCACTTCAGATCCTGATCCCTGTCGACATGGCAAAGCCCGCAGTCCTCTCCAGATCCTGATAGGAGCCCCAAAGCTTTTGCCCCAAACTTATGTCCTCTGGCCATGTCTCTCGTCTCTCGTCCGCATGGTTTGGGCACTCTTGAAGGATATGTTCTGGAGCCTGGACTCCACTGCCACATGGACACTCGTCTGTGTGAGACATTTTGAGTTGATGTATGTGGCTCAGTAGTCTGCAGTGGCCTGTCCGTAGGATGATGAGGATGGTTTGCTGATGTCTTTGTAGTTGGTATATTGGATCTGGTTCATTGTTGCATTTCAGTTGCTTTTTCCATTCAGATCTGCATTGGTTACGGATTATAGTTTTCGCCTCTTGGTAGTTTACTGGATGATTTGTTTGATCATGATTGCTGCCAGCTTTGGATAGGTTGTCAGCTATTTCATTGCCAGCTATTCCACAGTGGGATGGTACCCATTGTAAGACCACGGTTGTTGACAGTGTAAGGTGCTTCAGTTCTGTTGTAATTTCCTGTCTGTTTGCCTGTTGGTTCTTTGCTGTTTTTAGAGATTCCAGAAGTGCCCTGCAGTCTGTGAAGAAGGCTATTTTGTGCGGTGGCTGCTGGTTTTCTGTTTTAAGTGTTCTGAGATCTTCAAGGAGGGCTGTTGTTTCTCCCAAGTAGCTGTAGGAAATCCTTCCCGTCGCAACATAACAAACTACTGCATTTATCTTTCGCTGCCTTGTTTTTCTACACAAGGCAAGACAGCAACACATTTATAAACACGATCACATCTCATTTTACTATAGTTCCCTTCAGGAAACCCTAGGCTGCCCTGCCTCACTAGCGAATCCCCACTTCTGGTACTAAATCAAAAATCTTAGAAAACTAATGATACTGTTTATGATGCATCTCTTTCCCCTCTCTGATTCAGTTTTTTGATATTTCCATTCTGTGTTCACGTGGGTATCCAAGCTCTCCGCGAGCGCTGTTGGCGAGGGTATTCTCGTGAGAGCTTTCATTTTCCAACATTTCTAATTTCCTGGACTCCACACAAAAGAACCAGATTCCAGGGCCTTCAATATTTTTATGGCACAATCGAACGACTTTTCTGAACGGCTCAAACTTTATGGCTCGCGAGACCTGTCATATTTTTTTTTCTTAAATTTCATTTCAAACCTTCGATATTTGGTGTTGTATTTCTCATTGAAATCAAGGCTGAACTTCTACTCAGATTTGCTCTAAAACTCATAACGTTTCAGGGAATGAAGTCTCATATTTGTTTATCTGGTTCAGGGATGTTCATATTTTAGAATGTTCCCTCACTTTTAGCAAGGTTAAAGCTGAGATTTAAAAAAAAGACTTAATATTAAGGGGGGGGGGGGGTTGTAAAGTTCAGTCATTCTGTGATTATCAGCAATCAGAACTTATTGTGATTATCAGCAATCAGAACTTATTGTGATTATCAGCAATGGGAACTTACTGCGATTATCAGTAATCAGAACTTACTGTGATTATCAGCAATGGGAACTTACTGTGATTATCAGTAATCAGAACTTATTGTGATTATCAGCAATGGAAACTTACTGTGATTATCAGCAATGAGAACTTATTGTGATTATCAGCAATGGGAACTTACTGTGATTATCAGTAATCAGAACTTATTGTGATTATCAACAATGGGAACTTACTGTGATTATCAGCAATGGGAACTTACACGTGAATCACAAGTAAAGTACAGAGTACAAGTAAAAGTAAGTCAGAGAATTAAGTGGCTCGGGCACGGATCCAGAACAACCAGCTCCACGCTCATATAACTCGGAAACACCCAGATATAGGGCGAATGGACGACCGAGGAAAAAGTGGGGATAGATGAGGTGAAGGACGCACTGAGGAAACATGACAGCTACCCAGGTCTCACGTCTTGCTCTGAACCGATGTCTGAAACTCCCTGCGACACTAATGGCACAAGCAGACGGATAAGAAAGACAGAAAGAAAGACAGAAAGAAAGAAAGAAAGAAAGAAACAAACAAACAAACAAAGAAACAAACAAAGAAAGAAACAAAGAAAGCTTACAACAAATATATGCCATACAATTTTGTTTTTAATTACAGCAGGCCTCAAATTATGAACGTCCGACTTACGTAGGACTCGTAGTGACGAATGTCGCACGTTAACCATATTATATTAAAAATTTAAGTTACATACAATGGTTCGTAATAAAAAGAATGGCGCTACTTTGCGGTGCGCATCAAAATTACGCGCTTCTACAGCAGATTGTCGGTTTATTTAATGTTTTTATGCGTAGAACAAGAACTTAATACTGAGGAAGGTGGCTGGTAAAGAGGATTAAAGGGAGAAAACTTAAATATTTTGAACGCATTAAACGTCATGAGAATCTAGAGAAAACCGTCTTGGAAGGGTACATAATGGGAACAAGAAAGAGAGGAAGACCAAGGCGAAGATGGCTGCAAGACATCGTTGATGATCTGCAAATGGATGCATCAGAAGCAGGCCATCTCTCTCACAACCGAGAGACCTACAGGAGTGCTGTTGGGGAGGCAATGTTCTGCATGGGACATGCAAATGAATGAATGAATGCGTAGAAAGCTACATTGTATACTATATACTATATAACTGATGTTAGATACAAACTGCACTTAACATTTCGACTTACGTACAATTCGACTTACGAAACGAACTAAGAACGGCACTCGTTCGTAATTCTGGACTTGCCTGTATACTTTCTGCAAGTAAGAACGAATTTTTCGTACAGAAAAGAAATATAGAAAAGTGGAACGAAGTCAAGAACAATGCAGAGATAAGACAGATGACTGAACAACAACCAGTCTCATGGGTGATCAGGAAAAGGAGATGAGCATATGCTGCTCACTTGATGAGAAGAAATAATCAGAGAATCCCAAAACAAGCTATCAAGTGGAACACAACAGGCCAATGAAAAAGAGGCAGACCGCGTGAAACTCTGAAGAGGACATTGTTAAGTGAGGCCAAATTAACAGGCTAAAATCCTTTGATGAGGTGGAAAGACTCGCCTAAGACAGGAAAAATTGGCGAACTACTTTGCGAGCCCTATGTGACGTTTAATGGCACGGGAAGGATATAAGATATAAGATAAGATAAGATAAGATAAGATGCGTGGTTAACCTGGGAAAATAGTAGACGCAGACTCCTTCATGTAAGAGAAATTATTTCAGTAACTAAGACTCGAACTCCAGGCCACCTGGTTGACTGAGTGGTTAGGGGCTTGGTCTAATAATCCGGTGGTACCTGGTTCAAGTTGAAGCACTGGGATTTTTTTTTCTGGTACACATCAAAACAGGCATCGGGGTCTACCCATTCATTCATTTGCATGTCCCTTGCGGAACTTTGCCTCCCAAACAGCACTCCTGTACGCCTCTCGGTTGTGAGCAAGATGGCCTGCTGCTGTTGCATCCATTTCCAGATCGTCAACGATGTCTTGCAGCCATCTTCGTCTTGGTCTTCCTCTTTTTCTGGGGTCTACCCAGCCTCTAAAAATGGGTACCGGAGAAATCTGGGAAGGTAAATGAGGCCTGGTGTGATACTGACCACGTAACACTTTCTCGTGCCGATGGTCGTGGAAATACGGCACTAACACCGTGTCCCCAATTTGGCTTAATGGCATGGAATTTTTTGTATCGTTATTTTTTTGTGGCGACTCGAACTCCAGACCCCAGTAAAGCAAACAATCAGGAAAGAGCAACGCACTATCAGGATGGCCAACCTATGAAAGGTGACTTAAACCTGTAACACGTTTTCATGGCATTTTCACGTATTTTTGGGTCAGGTGAACAAAAAAAGAAATATTTCTAGATTGTTTATGTTGTTGGGAGAACTTCAGTTAAATCTGGAAAACGTTTTCTTCTCCCATCATTTTTGTATTATGTTACATCTTCTACTTTCAAAACTGGATTTGCAGGAAAGAGATTGTGCAATGATCAAGTGAAGTTAGCAACCAGGAAACAACCCACACAATTTATTTGTTAACACAAACAACTAGCAAAACTCCCAGGTCAGCGTGCTCTGACACTGTCTTCCTCACTTCTGAGGTTAACTATGACATTCAAGCTGCATTTTTATCCACGCCGTTGTACTTTCTTACCGTTAAATTCTGCTGTTAATGAAGATAAATTATATGATGATCTGTGGATTTTTAAACAGATATTACCTTGTAATGCAGCTCTTAAATCAGTGTTTCCCAAAGTGTGGGGGTGCGCCCCACATGGAGGCAGTTTGAATATTTGAATTAGGAAACGATGAAGGATTCGCCACCTCATCACCAACAAAAGATAAAAGGTAAAATCCCCGTTTCCATGTCATTAAGTCCCGTATTTCCAAGACCTTCACCACATGAACGTGTAATATGGTCAGTATCAGGCCTGGCTGCACTTACATTCCAAGATTTCTTTGGTACCCAATTTTAGAGGCTGGGTGGACCCGTGGGGGGGGGGGGCATTTTTAACCTCACCAACGACCTGGGGGGGGGGGGCATTTTTACCTCATCACTAACCTGGGAGGATTTTTTACCTCATCACTAACCTGGGAGGATTTTTTACCTCATCACTAACCTGGGAGGATTTTTTTACTTGATCTCCTACCTGGGTGAGAAAATTTTTTACCTCATCATTGACCTGGGGGGGGGGGGCTTTTTCTGTTCATCACCGTCCTGAGGAGGGGGGACTTTTTTATCTCATCACCGTCCTGGGGGAATGTTTTCCCTGATCATCGGCCTGGGGAGGAGGATTTTTTACCTCATCACAGACCTGGATATGGGAGCTTTTTACTTTATCACCAACCTCGGTGTTTTAACCTAATCACCGAACTAAAGGGCCTTTTTTACCTCAGCTCCGACCGGGAGGGGGTGGTTTTTTAACCTAATTATCAAACTGGGTGTGGGGGGGGGGGTTGCTGCATCACCAATATAGTCAATCACTATTGCCAGGGATGAATTATCGATGTTGCAGCCCTGACTTTCAGAAAGAGAAAAGGTTGGCAACACTATTACAACAGTCAACATAAGTACTTAGCGGTGTAAGGATGTTACGGTTAGCTTATGAGACCTGTCAGTTCAGAGCAGTAAATATTGGCCAATTATCTTTGTGTGGTTTGTATTGTGGAAACAGTTTATCTTTGTGTGGTTTGTATTGTGGAAACAGTTTCTTTTTGTGTGGTTTGTATTGTGGAAATAGTTTATTTTTGTGTGGTTTGTATTGTGGAAAGAGTTTATCTTTGTGTGGTTTGTATTGTGGAAACAGTTTATCTTTGTGTGGTTTGTATTGTGGCAACAGTTTTTCTTTGTGTGGTTTGTATTGTAGAAACAGTTTATCCTTGTGTGGTTCGTATTGTGGAAACAGTTTATACTTGTGTGGTTTGCATTGTGGAAACAGTTTATCTTTCTGTGGTTTGCATTGTGGAAACAGTTTATCTTTGTGTGGTTTCTGTTGTGAAAACAGTTTATCTTTGTGTGGTTTGTATTGTGGAAACAGTTTACCTTTGTGTGGTCTGTATTGTGAAAACAGTTTATCTTTGTGTGGTTTGTATTGTGGAAAAAGTTTACCTTTGTGTGGTTATGTATTGTAGAAACAGTTTTTAACTTTGTGTGGTATGTATTGTGGAAACAGTCTAACTTTTTGTGGTTTGTGTTGTAGAAGCAGTTAAACTTTCTGCTGTTTTTATTGTAGAAACAGTTTACCTTTTTTATGATTTATTAAACAGTTTAACTTTGTGTGGTTTGTACTCTAGAAACAGTTTAACTGTGTGTGGTCTGCATTGTAGAAACAGTTTAGCTTTATGTCGTTGGTATTTTAGAAACATTTTAACTTGATGTGGTTTTTTATTTGTAGAAACAGTTTATCTTTGTGCTGTATTTTTTTAAATAGTTTAACTTTGTGCGATGTGTATTGTTAGAACGTTTACCGTTGTGTGGTTTTTCTAAACAGTTTATCTTTGTATGATTTGCATTGTAGAAATAGTCTCATTTTGTGTGGTTTGTATTGTAGAAACAGTTTAACTTTATGTGGTGTCTATTGTAGAAACAGTTTACCTTTGTGTGGTTTGTGTTGTAAAAACAGTTTACCTTTGTATGGTTTGTATTGTAAAAATAGTTTAACTTTGTGCCGTTTGTATTTGTGTAAATAACCGGACAAGTTTCTTTTAATTGTTTTATGTGACATTTTTACATGCTGTTGGTTCTCTGGTTAACCAAAAGTTGTGCTACTGTAAGTTTAAATAAAATCACTACCTTGCTATAAATCTCGCAGGTTCGTTAGAGATTTGAGAAGATAATCTCTCATATTTCGTTGTTTCTTCCTGTCTGCTTTTAACGGTAGACGTTTAGAAAGTTGCTTTCTTTTCACTAAGTTTTTATTTTATTATATGTGTTGTTTTATGTGATATTATATGTGATATTATATGTATTGTAGGAGTATAACTACATGTTATATGCCATTAATTTCCTTGCATAATCCGTACTTGTGCGTATTATATTTTGTAACTCTGTTTTTCCCTTTAAATTGCTGATCCAAGGCATAAAAGAAGCAGTGCAAGCAAGAAAGAGAAACTGGTTAGTATTCAGATTTGTATCTTAAGTTCTGTTTCGTATACCACTCCTCCGGATGAACGGTCACAAAGTTTTTCTGTGAGATTTTGAAGCGTCCGAAAAGTAGAACGTCAACAGTTAGTTTCTCCGCCATGACAACGCCCCCGCTCACACCTCACTCCTTGCTCGATAATTCATGACTTCTAAAAACATTACACTGCTTCCCCACCCGCCCTACTCACCTGACCTCGCCCAATGCGACTTTTTGTGCAAACACTGTTGAATCAATTAAACGAATCAATTAAAAAAGCTCGGCACGAACACATTTGAAGGTGAAGCATAGCCCTTGCGTGAATTATGATTTTAACATATTTACGTCTCTAAAGGAGAAGTCTGAGAAAAGTTTAACAAAAGATTCAATATTCTCCGTACGAACTGCTACCGAAAATCGTACTATTGAAGCTATTTATAAAATGTTTCTGCTCATAGTTAAAATAGCGAAAGAATCTTACTAGATGGGAGGATTTAATTACGCCAGCAAATATCAACTTTTATCAAAGCAGTTCTGGAGAAAGATTACAAAGGATGTCAAAGAAATGCCACTAAACAATAACGCCGCCAGCAAAAGAATAGATGAGATGGCTAAAGATGTGGAAACACAGCGCTTTGAAAAGATGAGATTAAGAAAATCCTCGATGCAGATGGATGAATCGTCTGTAAGAGACAGCCGGGCTGTATTGATTGGCCTATGTAAGAGATCTTGACAATGACGAATTTACAGAAGAGATGTTGTCCTGTTAAGCATTGGAAAACACCACTACTTCCATTGATGTACACAATAAAATCACAAATTATTTAGAAGAAACTCAAATATCAATGAAAAATGTTACACCTTCTGTAACAGGTGGTTCTCATGTTACGATGGGCAATAAACGTGTCTTTTTTTTTAATTAATGAAGGATGACAATCCTGAAATGTTACTTGTACATTGTGTCACTCACAAAGAAAATTTAATTTAAAAAAAACAACACTTTCAACTGTTCTAAATGAGATATTTAATTTAGTTATAAAATATATTTAAGTTCTTCATTCATTATCTCTCCGCGTCCCCTTTTCACTCCCCTCTCTCCCCTCCCCCCTCCCCCCGACACCTCTAGCGGCTATCATGTTTCTATTGCCTTCCCTCAACCCCTTTCTCCCACTTGTTCTCCTCCTCTCTCTCCGCTTCTTCGCTATGATTGGCTATATCGGGAATCTTTTGTCTGTAGGCAGCGTGGGTTTTTTTTCCTCCTCCTTCTTCCACATACATTTCAGCTTCTCACTCGGAACAAGACTTCAGATAAGTTATATATGTTTGTATTTCGTTTTGTATGTATCCTCGAATAAGGCTCACGCCGAAATATCGTATGTTGTATGTTTTTCATTTATACATTCTCATACTTTATATTCGTTTTTTTTTCTCACCTTGCTCACTTCCTCCCTCACTTTGTAAAACTGCACCATACACCTCTATCTACCTTATTTACATTAACCAGTTTTACTGCAGTCGCCATCCCTTTTTCTATAAAATATATCAACACTATCAAAGTTAAAGCTAAATGTGAGTGTGTCTTCGCATAATTTTATGAGGATACAAATGTGACCGTGTCTTCAAATAATTCTATGAGGATAAAAATGTGGCCGTGTCTTCAAATAATTCTATGAGGGTAAAAATGTGGCCGCCTCCTCAAATAACTCTATGAGGATAAAAGTGTGGCCGTGTCCAGAAATAATTCTATGGGGATAAAAATGTGGCCGTCTCAGAAATACTTCTATGAGAATAAAAATATGGGCGTGTCTTCAGATAATTCTATGAGGATACAAATGTGGGCGTGTCTTCAAATAATTCTATGAGGGTAAAAATGTGGCCGTCTCCTCAAATAATTCTATGAGGATAAAAATATGGCCGTGTCCTCAAATAATTCTATGAGGGTAAAAGTGTGGCCGTCTCTAGAAATAATTCTATGAGAATAAAAATATGGGCGTGTCTTCAGATAATTCTATGAGGATAAAAATGTTGATTATATATTGCTTCTCATCGAGGTGAGATGGCAGTCACAGGGGAATTGCCTGAGAAGATTCATGGAACTGTTTGATACAGCGGAATTACCTGAAAAGATTCATGGAACTATTTGATACAGCGGAATTGCCTGAGAAGATTTATGGAACTGTTTGATACAGCGGAATTACCTGAGAAGATTCATGGAACTGTTTGATACAGCGGAATTACCTGAGAAGATTTATGGAACTATTTGATACAGCGGAATTACCTGAGAAGATTCACGGAACTATTTGATACATTGGAATTACCTGAGAAGATTCACGGAACTATTTGATACAGCGGAATTACCTGAGAAGACTCATGGAACTATCTTATATTCTTATTGAGTTTTGGAATGACAGCTTGAAGCGAAACTCCTAAAACAGTTGTTGACCAAGCACTCGTGAGCTATTTGACAAATGCCCTTGAAAAGCTGAATAGCTTGAAAAACAATTGCAAGGAGAAGATAAGGCCCGTCTTCATATAAGACTACGATATCTGGCTTCATTGCATTTCTGCAGTTATGACAAATGAATGTTTCAGACAAAAAAAAATGTTTGACCAGTTTTATTGGTTAAATAAGTCCCAGTAATCAGACGCTACTGTACTGAATTAATAATGATCGAGCTTACGGTCCCATACGAAACTAGAATAGAGGAACAGCATTTATTCAAATTGGAGAAGTACAATGATCAGGTCAAGCAACTGAGGCAAGGGGCAGGAATCAGGGCAAAAGTGATAGCTGTAGAAGTGGGAGCAAGGGGATTCGTAGCAACATCAGCATACGACCTATGTAAGCAACTGGGCATAAAGGGACAAGCAAGAGCAAGGGCATTGAGAAGCCTTTCAGAAACAGCAGAAAAGGCCTCATGCTGGCTGTGGAGTATGTGAAACAAGCATTGGGAACGTAAGTAATTTCATTTGCCACAAACAATACCAGTCCTCCGTAGCTAAATCGCTAAAGACGCACTTCAAAAGGTGCAGTGGCAACAGGAAGATCATGGGTTCAATCCCGGGACCGAAAAAAAGCAACAACTCACAAGACCTCTGGAAGTCATGACCCAGAGGGGCCCACCCCCCTTAGAGTGTCAGGAGTTTAAAGGGCCGAAACACTTGTCTGAGGGGGGTACTTCCTCTGATGATCTGAAGGAGTTGTGTTGTTGTTCGGCTCTCTACGGTAGAGAGTTTCCTGCATATGCATACTTGTTACCGTCCAGCAAAATGGCCTAAGACTAGATGACATATTTTCTGATGTAAAAGAAACTGATTTCCCTCTGCGATAACTCAGCCAGTAGTAGAGGACTTAGCTGTTGCGAGGCAATGCGGTATTAAGAAGAACTTTCAGAAACGCAAAATGATGTGTGTATTAGAACTATATTCTTCTTCTTCTGCGTTCGAGGTTGTTGGTCACTTCAGATCCTGATCCCTTTATTCAGCTTTAAAGAAACAATGGCATGGACTTTGTGACGAGACAGAAATGAAACACCCAAGTTCTGCTGGTTTTTGCAAGGAAGTGACCATCGCCCCATTCACCTTCACATTTAGCCGAATATGGCTTTAGTGTAGTAAATGACCAGCTACTGAAAACAGAAAACAAGAAATCGTCTGGAGATTACAAACTGTTGGGATATGCGACTGAAACTAACTAAATTCTTATCTTACATCTTACATCTTTCAGGTGCCCTTAAACGTCACATAGGGCTAGCATGGAAGTTCGCCAAGATTTCCTGTTTTCGACGAACTTTTCAACCTCATCAAGGCATTTTATGTCTTCTTCTTCTTCTTCTTCTGTGTTCGATGTTATTGGTCAAATTGGAGCAAAATTACTGTTATCTATCTATCTATCTATCTATCTATCTATCTATCTATCTATCTATCTATCTATCTATCTGTCTATCTGTCTGTCTGTCTGTCTGTCTGTCTGTCTGTCTGTCTATCCCTCCCTCCACCCCGCTACTCTTTAGTTTTCCGTTCTCCTTTCATGCTCTACACTTCTCTACCTTTAAAACGGAGGAAGCCTTCCCCCTCCCCCTCCTTTTCTTAAAACAGGGCAAGTCATCTGGGCCTCTTAGCGACCTAGATCCAACTCTCTGTATTCAGCTACCTACTCAAAGAAGACGGTTCGCTTCCACGAATCCCATGGCCAGCAGTTCTTCATGGTCCACTTGCTGTTTTTCTAGGGGCGAGACTTCGGACTGTCATGTCTCTGAAGACGGTAAAGGCTTGCAGGAAGTTATCTAGGGACTGTTACAGTGCGAGCAGAGTGCGTTTCTGGGTTTGTTCAGTTGGGCTCTAATATCCTGCTAAGATTTAGAAGATCATGGGTTTTTGTGTTCTGTTCAGTTTTATCATGGGATTTGCCTGGTATTTGTCTCGGAGTTTTTGTTTATTTCCATTTGATTAGTATTTTTTGTTTCTAATGGACACGCCCTGACTAGAGGGGAGAGAGAGGACACGCCTTGGCTAGAGGGGAGAGAGAGGACACGCCTTGGCTAGAGGGTAGAGAGAGGACACGCCCTGGCTAGAGGGTAGAGAGAGGACACGCCCTGGCTAGAGGGTAGAGAGATGACACGCCCTGGCTCGAGGGTAGAGAGAGGACACGCCCTGGCTAGAGGGTAGAGAGAGGACACGCCCTGGCTAGAGGGTAGAGAGAGGACACGCCCTGGCTCGAGGGTAGAGAGATGACACGCCCTGGCTCGAGGGTAGAGAAAGGACAGATTGTTGAAGGGGCCAAGTGGTTCTATTTACGTTTAAGTACGTAAATGAGATGTGTTTTCCGTGTCTGAAAAGGGGGTCCCTTTAGGGGGTCTCGACAGGGGGCCTCGATGGCAGCTGACGCAATGACCGACCTAGTCTTCCACGACCTGGTGAGAGATCAAGTAGCTATATATTGTAAAGATAAAACTCCCGTTTCCATGGCAATAAGACATAATGGCGATGCGGTATTAGGCCTGTATTTCCAATCCTTGGGCACACGAAAGCATGACGTTGTCAGTATCACGCCTGGCTGCATTTACCTGCCCAGATTTCTCTGATACCCTTTAAGGCTGGGTGGACCTCGGGACGCTTTTGATGTTGTGGTACCAGAAAAGAAAATCCCAACTTCTTGCTTGAACTCGATTCTAGACCAGATTACTAGATCGATCCAAATAGGCTTGTATTGGTACCAACATTAAACTATAGGAAAAGAAGGGACAGTATAAATTCATAACAAAGATGTATACAACAAACAAAAAATGGAAAATAATAGACAGAAAAAAAAAATGGAGGCACTTGGCTGTAACTTGCAGGAAGCTGGCTTGGAGAGTGCCTTTTGAGAATATTTAATTATGTTTAAACTTCTACATGAAAAATATTCATGTGTTCTAAACTAGATTTCCATTTGCTGCTTTTGCACCTTTGTTAAGCTGCTTCATTCCCTCCACCACCATACTGTGCACGGATCCACTATAATGTACGAGTGTATTTATTCAGAAGTTCTCTAACTCAATAATTTAAACGTTGCCATAGTGATTCCTGTCTGATTATGCAAAACTCCTCCCATATTTCCCATGATGGATCTCTGCTGCAAACGATCAACTATGGTATACCATATGAATCATTTATCATGGAAACGTGAAAGTTATGCAAACGCTATAAAAAATATTATACAATTTTGTTTCTCTTCCATTAACTTGAGAATAAAATAGCTAATCAGTGGGACCGAAAAGGCGGGGGGGGGGGGGGGGACGGGACAGAAGGGGCGTAAGAAATAATTTAGTACAATCTTGAACAATTTCCTTCGGAAGTACTGGACATGGCCGCACCGCCCTCTAAAATGCTGACAGGTCAAGAAAAATAAACACAGCAGTAATAGCATATCCTTCAGCTGTCTCTATGGCACGCCAGACGGACCTTTTCGCCACGGAACTTGGTAATCTTTCATGAATAACATTACACAGAAAGCTAAATTACATACTCAATAACTTGTTAGTGTAGAATATTTGTGGGGGTAATGCAATCTTTGTCTGCCGTTGTTTTTGTGGAAAGGTTATATTTTTTTAAAGGTAACTGGACAAAAAAAACAAAAAAAAATCTATACTAAAAATAGACGTAATCAAAGGTCAGAGTTGGAGGACGCCTGGGAACGCCCAGTCATGCGTCTAACCTTGACCTGGATCCAGTTTCCGGTCATGAGGTTTCTGGGAGAGACAAAAATAAATTATGAATACATTAGTTGTAACCCGGGAAAAAAATGTCGGACAAATAAAATCAAGATATGATTTTTGCTGAGAGTATGCGCGCTTTGTTTCATATTAATAAAGAGAAAAACATTACTCAGATCTGGCGCTGAGCTTCTTCTTCTTCTTCTATCTCCGTGGAACTGCGAGCTGATATTCTTTGCAGCCGATGCGGTGAAGGTATAGAACCACAGCATCGTGTCGGATTGGGAGTGGGTTATAACGTTAGTTTAGTTTTAGTCTTTGGGTGGAGCCAACGAAGCAGGGAGTATGCAACGCTTCTTTAGCAGGCTTCACTGCTGAGGGGGAAGGGGGGTGGGTCTATGTCTGTCCCCGACCCTTGGCTATGTTTGCCCTGTTACGGAGAGCACCAAAGGAGAGGTGGGATATGGTCCTGGTCACGTTCGCTTCATCAGTTCCTGACTCTAGCATGCCGGCTATGGGTTGTTGACTGGAAAATCAGACAGGGTCTTGACCCCCCGGAATTGACCAGTAGGGCCGTACAAGACGTTCACATCACCGCAACACGCAGTTCCCAGTTTTGGCTTGTCCGCACATAGGACTATGTTCTCATGTCCAGGTCTTCCATGGGGAGGTTCCTATTCATTTGTGTTTGGCAGGTTCGCTTGGCAGGTTCGTTTGGTGGAAGCAATAACTTGGCATGTTTGTTTGCTGGAAGCAGTAACTTGGCAGGTTTGTTCGCTGGAAGCAGTAACTTGGCAGGTTTGTTTGCTGGAAGCAGTAACTTGACAGGTTTGTTAGCTGGAACAATAAATTGGCATGTTTGTTTGCTGGAAGCAGTAACTTGGCAGGTTTGTTTGCTGGAAGAGTAACTTGTCAGGTTTGCTTGCTGTGAGCAGTAACTTGTCAGGTTTGCTTGCTGGGAGCAGTAACTTGTCAGGTTTGCTTGCTGGGAGCAGTAGCTTGGCAGGTTTGCTTGCTGGGAGCAGTAGCTTGGCAAGTTTGCTTGCTGGGAGCAGTAGGATGGCAAATTTACTTGCTGGAGGTAGTAACTTGATACCAACTGTAAAAAGCACAGACCACATTCTGAAGTCCAGTATCCCCACTGCCCAGACATTCACATCTTTCCTTGGTGGGAGCAGTTCATTCTTTCATTTGCATGCCCCTTGCGGAGCTTTGCCTCCCTAACAGCACTCCTGTAAGCCTCTTGGTTGTGACCAAGATGACCTGTTGCTGATGCATCCATTTGCAAATCATCAACGATGTCTTGCAGCCATCTTCGCCTTGGTCGTCCTCTCTTTCTTTTTCCCATTATGTACCCTTCTAAGACGGTTTTCTCTAGATTATCATGATGTTTAATGTGTCCAAAATATTTAAGTTTTCTCTCTTTAATCCTCTTTACTAGCCAGCCTTCTTCAATATTAAGTTCTTATAGTATGGATATATTTGTTCTTTTCTTTTTCCTATTTGACTTTCCATGTTGCTGTTTTGATTTCTTGGTATATTTCTAGAAGATAGTTTACCATTGCTTTCCTTCAGGGCAGTCCATTGTCCCTACATTGAGATCATCTGCCTACCATCATAGAATGGTGACCATAACCAACATTATCTGTCGGCTGCTCTCTCATTCCATCCACCACCTGCTCCCATGGTTTCATGTCACCCTGATCGGGGGGCTATACCGGTACTCCACCTTGCCCAAGGGTGTCCCATAGACTGACGGAGCAGTAAGTACTGCTGGGAGCAGTAAGTACATAAAAACTATCATTTCTTATCTCCCCTTATCCCCTGCCTTCTCTATAGGTTCAAAATACTGTTTTCACACCAGAGCCCTTTCTAAAGACAGGGGAAGCCATCCGCGCCTGGAAGTAATGCAACGGCTAAATCTTCCTCCCGTTGAGCCGGGTTATATCCCCTCGTTGGCTATACGTGGCATAATAGGAGCTTGCTTGCTGTTTCTTGTGGAGGTATTTTTTTGCCAGGCCAGGCCACAAAAGGTCGTGTTGTTAAACTCATGGATAATAGGTCCCGTGTTGTTAAACTCATGGATAATAGGTCCCGTGTTGTTAAACTCATGGATAATAGGTCCCGTGTTGTTAAACTCATGGATACTAGGTCCCGTGTTGTTAAATTCATGGATACTAGGTCCCGTGTTGTTAAACTCATGAATACTAGGTCCCGTGTTGTTAAATTCATGGATAATAGGTCCCGTGTTGTTAAACTCATGGATAATAGGTCCCGTGTTGTTAAATTCATGGATAATAGGTCCCGTGTTGTTAAACTCATGGATAATAGGTCCCGTGTTGTTAAACTCATGGATACTAGGTCCCGTGTTGTTAAATTCATGGATACTAGGTCCCGTGTTGTTAAACTCATGAATACTAGGTCCCGTGTTGTTAAATTCATGGATAATAGGTCCCGTGTTGTTAAACTCATGGATAATAGGTCCCGTGTTGTTAAACTCATGGATAATAGGTCCCGTGTTGTTAAATTCATGGATAATAGGTCCCGTGTTGTTAAACTCATGGATACTAGGTCCCGTGTTGTTAAATTCATGGATACTGGGTCCCGTGTTGTTAAACTCATGAATACTAGGTCCCGTGTTGTTAAATTCATGGATAATAGGTCCCGTGTTGTTAAACTCATGGATAATAGGTCCCGTGTTGTTAAACTCATGGATAATAGGTCCCGTGTTGTTAAATTCATGGATAATAGGTCCCGTGTTGTTAAACTCATGAATAAATGGTCCCGTGTTTTTAAACTCATGAATAATAGGCACCCCTTTTGTTAAACTCATGGATAATAGGTCCTGTGTTGTTAAACTCATGGATACTAGGTCCTGTGTTGTTAAACTCATGGATACTAGGTTCAATTTTTTAAAACTCATGGATACTAGGTCCTGTGTTGTTAAACACACGGATTAATGGTACTGTGTTGTTAAACTCATGGATACTAGGTCCCGTTGTGTTAAAATCATGGATAATAGGTCCCGTGTTGTTAAGCTCATGGATACTAGGTCCTGCGTTGTTAAACTCATGGATAATAGGTCTAGTGTTGTTAAATTCATTGATACTAGGTTCCGTGTTGTTAAACTCATGGATACTAGGTCCTGTGGTATTAAATTCATGGATACTAGGTCCCATTGAGCGCTTTTCTGGAAACGAATACATGTATTCTGTTGGCTGAAGATTCGTTTTTTTCCGGTTTTCTATTTTAAGAAAAAAAAGGTAACATTACATATTGCTTCTTCTTCTTCTTCTTCTTCTTCTACACGAAGTTCTGGCTCGGGAATGTACTCATCACGTGGGTCACTGCTCCTCAGAGGCGGTGTCACGTGATAGTTTCATTATTAACATTGTATGTGTCTAGGCATCTACTCAGGCTGTCAGAAACACGTCTCTGACCCTTCCACGTCACGTGATACATCATCCCAGCACTGAGGAGTCCCAGGATTGGCCGTGCTGCTGGCCAGCTCAAACGGTCACTGCCAGGGACAGAAGCTTTTGAGAAACATTTAAGCTGACACGCTGTTTATCAGTTTCAGCTGATGCCGCTGTTGTTATGTGTCTGTGTGTTCCTTTATTATTTATTACCATTGCCCTTTTATTATTATTGCCCTTTTGTTACTACTGCCACTTTATTCCTATTGCCCTTTTATTACTATTTCCATTTTATTACTATTGCCTATTATTATTATTGCTCTTGTATTACTATTGCCATTTTATTACAATTGCCCCTTTATTAATATTACCATTTTATTACTATTGCCCTTTTATTACTATTGCCTTTTTGTTATTAGTGCTCTTTTATTATTATTGCCATTTTATTACTATTGCCCCTTTATTAATATTACCCTTTTATTATTATTGCCCTTTTATTGCTACTGCCATTTTATTGCTATTGCCCTTTTATTACTATTGCCATTTTATTACTATTGCCATTTTGTTATTAGTGCTCTTTTATTACTATTGTCTTTTTATTATTATTACCCCTTTATTACTATTGCCCTTCTATTATCATTACTCTTTTATTACTATTGCCTATTATTATTATTATTGCTCTCGTATTACTAGTGCCTTTTTATTACTATTGCCCCTTTATTATTATTACCCTTTTATTACTGTTGCCCTTTTATTACTATTGCCTTTTTATTGTTATTAATCTTTTATTATTATTAATCTTTTATTACTATTGCCCTTTTATTATTATTACACTTTTATTACTATTGCCATTTTATTACTATTGTCATTTTAGTATTATTAGCCTTTTATTACTATTGCCATTTTATTACAATTGCCCTTTTATTATTATTATCATCCTTTTATTACTATTGCCATTTTGTTACTATTGCCCTTCTATTATTATTATCCTTTTATTACTATTGCCATTTTATTAGTATTGCCATTTTATTACTATTGTAATTTTTTATTATTATTGCCATTTTATTATTATTGTTCTTGTCGATCTGTCTCTCTCTCTCTCTCTTTTGCCTATGTTCTCACCTTATGCTGTTGTTGTTGTGTGTGTGTGTGTGTGTGTGTGTGTACGTTCCTAACTTTTTTGCGAGACAGAAAACACACACAAAAAAAAGGCGTTGAAGACTCCAGCGTAATAACAAGCTTCAAAGTAAAGTAATTAGATAGATTTAATAAATTCATGGTTATTTCACCAAAAAAAGTTGGAGGGGGGGGGGGGGAGGTTTAAAGAACATCATGCACTTTTCAAAATGTGGGCAAACATTCGCCCAGAATGACAGAACAACGCAGAAAACAAAACAAAAAAAATCAACAACAAAGACAGTTTCAAACGCAAAACCTTCATGCCCAGAAAGCTCCTAGAACACACCCTGAATGTATTCAGCGCGTAAAAGAAAAAAAAGACTAAACATGTTCGGAGATGACCCCACTTTTTGATGACGTCATTATGCGCGATAAAATGTTATGTATTAAACAGATTACATCTACATGGGACGGGAATCCATTTGGCTGCTCGTAATAATATTGGACAATGAACACGATAAATAGATTACACATTTATGATTGCAACAAAATGAACAAATTACGAGGTCAGAACACGATCGGGGATGGGAATAATAAATTAACGAAAATGCTAACAAAAACCGCTGTACAGAATATTCCTTGAACAAACGAATGTCATAAAACACGACTTAGCGAAAGCTTACATGTATTAAACGATAAAACTATGAGAACAATCAAGAAGAGATATAAACTAGGACGCGCAGATATCCCAAAGCGGATTTCTGATTTTTCCTACAGCATATCCCGGTCAGCCCAGACCGCGAACAAAACTAGCCAATCAGATTAGGGCCGGAATTCCAAGCCTCATTTCCGACATATATTTTGCGGTGCTTTTTATATTCTAAAAGGAAAACAAAATATATACGTATTATTCCTTTTTTTTTCTTTTAGATAGGAAAGTTAGACAGTGGAAAAGCTAAAGCTTATTTTGAGTTCAGTTTAATAATTCGATGCAAGTCATAGATAGACCGGAGTTTAATAATTCGATGTAAGTCATAGATAGACCGGAGTTTAATAATTCGATGCAAGTCATAGATAGACCGGAGTTTAATAATTCGATGCAAGTCATAGATAGACCGGAGTTTAATAATTCGATGCAAGTCATAGATAGACCGGGGTTCATGAAGATCACGTGGCCCTATGGTCAGCCAACGGGTCAAGGAATATGTTAACACTCATTAAACTCTTACACTACTGTAAGTCATTTAAATGACAATTTCTTTATTTAAATAACTGCAGCCACTGTGTCGTGTTGTGTAAATAGGAGTTCATATTTTTAAACTGCCATAAAAGCTAAAATAATACATCGCATCACATCTCAGTATAACATGGCGATCATGATGAATGGTAACAAAGTATGTTTGTGTGGTTTGTGTTAGATGGTTTAAGCGTATAAAGAGGTCAAATAATGGGGGGGGGGGAAGGGGAATACTTAGAGGCTGATGGGTTAATGATCTCTTACCTACTTGTATTGGCGACCTGGTTAATTGAGTGGTTATTCGGTTTACTAATCCGGTGGTACCGGGTTCAGTCCCAGCGGTGGGATTTTTTTCTGGTACCCACCAAAAATAAAAATAAAGCCCCCAGCTTCTTCTTCGTTCGCTTCAACCATCAAGATCGCCTCGTGATCCTACTACATTTACTCTTGTGGTTCTGGCGATAGTTTCATTTAGGATGGAGGCTCAGAGCATTGTGGGGGGCTTGGGCCTGTATTCTCGGTGGGTCACAGAAGCGGGATTGCGTGACACTGTGGTTTTCGGTGCATCAGTTTAGACTAGAGTTGGACTTTCTCACCGGAAAACCTCGACGTGGTTTAGATATGAATGTATCCCCGCTGGGTGAGAGGTGGTTGGCCATCCAACCTAGAGTTGGACTTTCTCATCGGAAAACCTCGAGGTGTTTTGGATATCAGTATATCTTAGCTGGGTGAGAGGTGGTTGCCCATCCAGTCCAGAGTTGGACTTTCTCACCGGAAAACCTCAACCGGAGTTTAATATAATATATCCCCGTCGGGTGAGAGGTGGTTGCCTATCTAGACTGCCCTGGTCCAGTGTCTCCGACTTCAGCATTTTGTGGTCGTGGCCGCTACCCTTCCTGGTGGTGACCAGGACGGAGCTTTTGTTGAGGAGGACGAATCTCGCCAGTAGAGTCTTAGTTTAACCCCTGGGTTAAGTTGGTTTAGGCATTTGAGCCAGTATGGGTGTATATATAACGTGATCGGCCTCTAGAGCAGAGGTACCGTGATATGAGTAGCCCTGGCCTCGAGTCTACTGGCTACTTCACTTAATCCTTTCCATCACCTTTTCCACGGCGGCAGCCATAATCATATTTTTCTTCATTGGCCGGGAGGAGTTTCACCCCACCCACGGCAGCTGAAGAATCTTGCCAGCAGCGAGCAGGAGCTTTCCTTCTCTTATATGAGCTACCAACCAAGACTAACGAGTCTCATCTACCCGAAAGCGTCTGGTTTTCAGGCGCCAGATATTCGCCTTTCGCCCCTTCTCCTGTCAGTTTAAACAGTTCCGCCACGAGAAGGCCGGGAGCTGGACTTGGACTGTCAGAGGCTATTTGAGACCCACGTCTTGGAGACATTTAATTGGAGTGGAGAGCGTATCCCTGACTCCACCTCCGGTTATTACAGTCCTTAGAACCACCCAGCTTCTAAAAATGGGTACCAGAAAAATCTTGGAAATTGCATACGGCCAAGTGTGATACTAACCACATCACGCTTTCATGTGCCGAAGATTGTGGAAAATACGGGCCTAACACATTACTTTTATCGCCTTACTTATTTAACTTTTATACTGAAAATATAATGATGAATGTTAGAGAAGATGTAGACAAAGAATATTACGATGCCATAACAATTGAAGATTATGAAATACCAGAGATTAGATATGCTGATGACACAGTATTACTGTCCACAACACACAAAAAAGGAATGTAAAAACTAATTATGTCAGTCCGTAAGAATCAGTGAAGAGCAAAACCTTTATCTTATTGTGAAGAAAACTAAATTTATGACAACGGACAAAACAAACAAGGCAGCTGAAATATGTATCAATGAGGAAAAATTGGAAGAGGTGGAGAGTTTTGAATATCTTAGATCATTACTAATGGAGATTTAAAGAGTAGTATTAAAAGGAGGTCATCTATTGCTCTTCAAAAAATAAAACAACTAAAGAAACTGCGGAAAGGAACAGAGAGAGCTACAAAATTAAGGGCATGCATCTTTCCCATTGTAACATATGCCTGTGAGACCTGGGCACTTAACAAAACAGTTGAGAAACACATAAATGCCTTTGAATGTAAATGCTACAGAAGAGTTCTTCAAATATCATGGACACAAAAAAAGAACAAATATATCCATACTACAAGAACTTAATATTGAAGAAGGTTGGTTAGTAAACAGAGGAAACTTAAATATTTTGGACACATTAAACATCATGATAATCTAAAGAAGACTCTCATGGAAGGGTACATAATGGGAAAAAGAAAGAGAGGAAGACCAAGGCAAAGATGGCTGCAGGACATCGTTGATAATCTGCAAATGTATGCATCATCTGCAAGGCATCTTGCTCTCAAACGATAGGCCCACAGGACCTCTTTAGGGAGGCAAAGTTCCGCAAGGGACACGCAAATGACTGACTGACACCGTATCCCCATTATGCCTTAATGGCATGGAAAAGGGAATTTTACCTGTTTTTTTAACCTAATTGTCTTATCCTGTCTTCTATCTCGCTGGAAATGCGAGCTGGCCTTCTTGCGGCCGAAGCTGCGAAGATGTTGAGGCAAAGCACTGTGTTATCTTGGGAACAGGTCATGCATGGCAGCTATTTTTTTCAGTCCCAGAGTGCAGCTAGGAAGCAAGGGATGTCTAATACTTCTTTAGCAGACTCCACCACCATGGGGATCATGCGATCCCTGCCCCGTTATTTAGGCTAGGCCTGTTATTGGGGTTAGCAAAGGAGAGATGGGACAGCGTGTTTTTCAGCTATATAGACTTTACTCACGTCAAAAACAAGCATTAAAGTTTGTAGATGACAAACGTGCAGCACGTATTACAAATAAGGTCAGACATCTTGGTATTCTGCCCCTCAATAAGAGATTTCTTTTCAACAATGCCAAGTTAATTCATAAATTCTATCGCACAATGCTCCACCCTATCTGTGGTCGCTGTTCAAATCCAACCCAAAACACAGCCAACGCTTAACCAATTGTATTCTCCCAAAACCAAGGCTTGACATGTTTTTAAAAAAAGCTTCTCTTACTCAGCTACAAACTTTTGGAATGCCCTACCAATCCATATAAAACTTATAAGTAATATTCGTTCTTATAACTTTAAACTTTGTCAACATCTGTTTGATATGGACTGTATGCCTCCCTAAGCATAGACTAAAGTAGTTTAGAGCATGGCTTGATTGTTGTAATTACAAAAAAAAAATGTTTAATACTGCTTTTCTAAAAATATGTTAGTTTTGAATGAATGTAAGAATGAAAGTTTATTTCATGTTGTTGCATAAATCAAAGTGTGGAGTGTATGGACAAGAGATAAGTTTATTATTTATTTATGTAATCATTTAATATGTCTTCATGATTATTATGCTCATTAACAAATGCTGAATGACTGTGACTGAGTGAAAGCTGTATGATGAAGGGCGGAATGTTAGACGGGTCTATGTGCCCAATTCTTAACCCTTTGAAAATAAAGTACGTTCGTTCGTTCCTTCGTTCGTTCTCTTTGAGGTCTCTCGAGGTCAGCCTCCTTTTTTTTCCGGATGTTTCCCATTATGATGGCTTGTTTTGTGATTCTCTGATTATTTCTTCTCATCACGTGGCCTACATATGCCAGCATTCTTTTCTTGATCGTTGCTGAGACCGCCTGCCACATGCTCACTTCTCATCTCTGCATTAGTCTTGAATTCCTTCTAGCGTATACAGAGTATTTTCCTTAACAATTTGTATCCATCCTTTGCTTTTTGGAATTTACAATAGACTTCATAATGAAAAAATGCTGCACGGGTAACACAGGTATTGACTGGGTACATGGGACCCAACTAGAATATCTTGATTTTGCTCATGACATAACTCTTATCACTAATAATGTGAATTCCATGCAAGAAAAAAAAAAAAAAAGATATCCTGTCTTCACTGGCTAGCAAAATAACTCTTGAAATTAACAAGGACAAAACAAAAATAATGAAACTTCTCATTAATCAAAATGGAAAAATACCTGTAGAAGGGACGGATATTGAAGAAGGCAATCAATTTGCATACCTTTCCAGCTACATAGACCAGGATGGTGACATTAGAAAGGAAGTTAGAATTAGAATTGCAAAAGCAGCATCGATCTTCAAGAATCTTGAGAACATATGGAATTCAAAAGTTCTAAGCACAAAAACCAAGTTAAGACTATTCATTTTAAATGTAATATCCACCCTCATTTATGCATGTGAAAGCTGGAAAACAACTAAAGAAATAGACGATAAATTAGACTCTTTTGAAAAAAATGCCTAAGGAAAATACTCGGCATCAAGTGGAACGAATTCAAGAACAATGCAGAGATAAGACAGATGACTGAACAACAACCAGTCTCATGAGTGATCAGAAAAAGGAGATGGACATATGTTGGTCACTTGATGAGAAGAAACAGTCAGAGAATCCCAAAATAATCTATCAAGTGGAACACAACAGGCCAAAGAAAAAGAAGTACACCACATGAAACTCTAAAGAATTCATTGTTAAGAGAGGCCAAATTAATAGGCATGTAATCCCTTGATGAGGTTGAAAGGCTCACCGAAGACAGGAAAAATTGGCGAACTACCATGCAAGCCCTATGTGACGTTTAACAGCACGGGAAGGATATAAGATATAAGATAAGTTTGCTCTTTGTTTCTCTGGTTGTTTTCCAGCTTTCACGTGCACATTTAAGGATGGATATTTCATTTGAATATCCTAAGCTTTACATTCCAGCAACCTGACTTAGAAAATTATAGTATTAGATAACCGAATCTTCGTTCACGATTTAGGAAAAATAATAGAAACGATTATAATGGATGCATCAGCGGCAGGGCAACTTGCTTACAACCAAAGAGACCTACAGGAGAACTGTTAGGGAGGTAAAGTTCCGCAAGGGACATGCAAATGACTGACTGAATGGAAACTAGAAAATGAAAACTTTATAAAAAGAGAAATAATACTAACAATAACAGCAATTTCCCACAGGAAACATTACATTACTAGAAACAGTACAAACCATGAGAACAATTTCCCATAGGAGCTTTTGAAACATAAATTTAATTTAACACGTGTGGAAAAAATAGACTTTGGTGGTATTATTTCTCCATTTTGCCCTGTCCTTGTTATTTTTAACTGGATGGGTTGCCTTTCCTTTCTGCCGCCGCGTGGTCAACCCGCTTTTAGAAATGTTTCTCTTCCGCTTGTAATCCCTACGAGTTTTATTTTAGTAATTGTCTAACTTCTGTCTTTTAAAGGCATGTCCGTATAACTGTGACAGTCTAACTTCTGTCTTTTAAAGGCATGTCCGTATAACTGTGACAGTCTAACTTCTGTCTTTTAAAGGCATGTCCGTATAACTGTGACAGTCTAACTTCTGTCTTCTCAAGGCATATTCGTATAACTGTGACAGTCTAACTTCTGTCTTCTCAAGGCATGTCCTTTTCTACTTTTTCTTCTTCTTCCCTTTTCTTCTTCTTCTTCTTCTTCTTCCTTTTTCTACTTCTTCTTCTTCTTTTTTCTACTTCTTCTTTTTCTTCATCTTGTTCTTCTTTCTGGAACTGCGAGCTGGTGCTCTTTGCAGCCGATACTCTAAAGATTTCGAGGCATAGCATCGTGTCGGATAGGGAGCGGATTATGCTGCCTATTTTTCCCCAGAGCCTTTGAGTGCAGCTAAAAAGCAGAAGATGTGCAATACTTCTTTAGCAGACTCCACCACCATGGGGGACTATGATAATCTCCAACCCGTTAGCCAGGTTAGGCCTAGTACTGGGATTACCACCGGAGAGGTGGGACAGGGTCTTGATCACCTATAGTTCGCACAGAAATCAGCGGGAGAAAGTTTTGTCCTGTCATAACATCCAGGCACGCAGTGAAATAGTGTTCGTGCCCACATTTTCCTTGACCTGACGGCGCACTACAGAGTGACGCGGTCAGTCGCCTTCTCTTCCCCAGCTCCAGAAGGAAGCCGGGCACTCCTGGTCTAAAGCAGGTTGAATTGGGGGTGGGGGGGGTGGCCCCCGTTCTGGTCAGATTTGGACCACAGACCTTTGCGTGAGAGACAAGCACACACTAACGGCTGCGCTACTCTGGCGCTCGCAGGTGGTGGAGGAGCTCCTGAAACCTCGGATCTGGAGAACTGGTTTCTGCCTGACAGATTCCCGATCATGGGAAGATAAAACGTAGTGCTCTGAGGGTGAAACCACCACACAACTTCCTAGATCATCAGAGAAAGTTCCCCACCTCCCGACATATGTTTTGGCCCTTTAAAATCCTGACACTCTAAAAGAGGGGCCCA
This sequence comes from Achatina immaculata, assembly GCA_009760885.1. NCBI lineage: Eukaryota > Metazoa > Mollusca > Gastropoda > Stylommatophora > Achatinidae > Lissachatina > Lissachatina immaculata. The sequence continues at coordinate 8,641,367 of CM019710.1, forward strand.
TTAGGTCATGACTTCCATGAGCCTGGAAGTTGCTGGATTATTATTATTATAACAATTATTATTGTTATTTCTGCTCCCAGACTTGAACCATCACCTCCCATGTGACACAGTATCGAAACTTATCCTAACTACTCTGCCACATGTGTCTGGTGTTGACAGATTCGGCTGTTTAAGTTTTAATCACTTACTTACTGCGCATGCTCCGCGCTCAGCATGAAGTCGTCTCTAATGTTTCCGAAATGCTCTTCTATGCTATTGTTCTTGCATGTGCGTACATAAGCCTGAATCTGACCCTGTTGCATATTGCAAAATTATTCATTTGTGTTTGGCGGGTTTGCTTGCTGGTAGCAGTAACTTGGCATGTTTGCTTGCTGGTTGCAGTAACTTGGCATGTTTGCTTGCTGGTTGCAGTAACTTGACATGTTTGCTTGCTGGTTGCAGTAACTTGGCATGTTTGCTTGCTGGTTGCAGTAACTTGACATGTTTGCTTGCTGATAGCAGTAGCTTGGCAGGTTTGTTTGCTGGTTGCAGTAACTTGGCAGGTTTACTTGCTGGTAGCAGTAACTTTGCTTGCTGAGAGCAGTAGATTGCCACGTTTACTTGGGGGGGGGGGTGTTTAAACTTGATACTAACTGTACTGAGCACAGACCACATTCTGAAGTCCAGTATTCCCACTTCCCAAACATTCACATCCTTACTTGCTGAGAACAGTAACAAACGATACTTTTTTAAAATCAATTTTAACTCAAGGAAATAAATTTGCGAATATTTATTAGAAAAATAAAACGTTAAAATTGATTTTTTAAAAAATGATCGTTTTTATGTTATTGTTCTCAGCAAGTAAAGATGTGAATGTCTGGGAAGTGGGAATACTGGACTTCAGAATGTGGTCTGTGTTCTGTACAGTTAGTATCAAGTTTTAATGATTTCTAATCTAAAGCAAAGATAAACAATCACATATACGGGCCACGTGTATGGGCTTTGCAGAAATAAACTGAATGGTCCTGTATTCTCAGGGTTTTTATGATGTGTGAAACATGTTATGAGTTGGCTGGCAAAATGCGTGTTATTTTGTTCAGTTGCCAATGTTAGTCATAGCATCGAGTATGGTCGGATTTTATGCTGTCTGAGGAATCCATGAGGTCCTCATCTAGAGCATGATGATGAGTGCCAGACATATACATCACCCAGCGCCACTCCTTCGATCCTCACAGCAACATGTTTATGGGATAAGACTCATCATTTTATTCCTTCATTCAGCAACGCGTGCACGGCGATTTGGGGGGGGGGGAGGGGGAGACCCCTGCAGGCTGCATGGCTGCTCAGGTTTTTGTGACGATGGGGGGGTCAGGACAAGATTAAAACTTTAACCCCCAACTGGTCACGTGGCTGGAGTTGCGCCATTCACGTGGAAGAACAGGTCGACCAATCAGGGCTCAATAATTATAATGGCGTCTGAGCATTCGACCAATCAAATTACACCCTAAGGAAATGTCACATGCTCGGAGAATTTATCACTGTGATCTATTGACGGATTCCTTTCTTTCGCATTTTTGTCGACACTAAAATAATAGTCTACACTCGCCATTTTCCCGCCTCTGTATGTCTCAAGAGCTAGATTTTCTTTCCTGTCTCAAATAAAATCGACTTTTTATGTCTCTCTGAAAAAAACTGCACATGCGCACTTTTTCTGCAGTTCCGGTAATTTCCGCTTCCGTCATTGAAAAAGTTACAGCAAGGATACAAAGCAGAAATCACATTCTGAAATCCAGTATTCCTACTCCTGAAACATTCACATAATAAGTATTCACATTTTTCGTTGTACACTACACTGAAGTTAGGACAAATGAGACACAGTACTGAAGACTTTATAGACTTCCATCCAATCATTATCATGTCCCTTGCGGAACTTTTCCTCCCTAACAGCTCTCCTGTTGGTCTCTCGGTTGTAAGCAAGATGCCCTGCTGCTGATGCATTCATTCGCAAATTGTCAATAATGTCCTGTTGTCATCTTCGACGTGGTCTTCCTCTTTTTCCCACTATGTACCATTCCAAGACTTCTTATCTTATATATTATATCCTTCCCGTGCCGTTAAAAGTCACATAGGGCTCGCAAAGTAGTTCCAAGACTGCCTTCTCTAAATTCTCATGATTTTTACTATATCCAACATATTAAAATTTTTTCTGTTTAATCTTCTTTACTAACCAACCTTCAATATTAAGTTCTTGTAGTATGGATATATTTGTTCTTATTTTTATGACCATAATATTTGAAGGGCTCTTCTATATGATTTACATTCAAAGGAACCGATGTGTTTCTCAGCTGTTTAAGTGCTCAGGTCTCACAGAGGCATAAGAAAAATGCTTGTCCTTACAAATCTTGTAGATTTTCAGATATCAAATATACTGAGATGTTAATGGTATTGTACGCGGATAAAACATAGAAATAGTCAGCAGTAAACACGCAGTATTGTACGCGGATAAAACATAGAAATAGTCAGCAGTAAACACGCGGCATTGTACGCGGATAAAACATAGAAATAGTCAGCAGTAAACACAAAGTCAGTGATATAAAAATGTCTAGCATCATACAGACCGTCAAAAGCTCATAGACGGAAGACCAGAGCAGAGAAGATCAGCCACATGAAGACTGTTAACACTGTGCAGATTCTCGGTGCTACATAAGTGATCAACAATAAAATGGCGACCAACAGAAGAGAAATGCTTTGCAACACATTACACAATGAATACTAGGAATAAAAAAAAACTAATTTGAAAATTACACTGTAACCACAACGCGTAGAAACTGACAGGGTACAACATGTTCGCAATGGCTGATGGGTAGTTCGAACACGCACATCCCAGAGCTCTGCCTTTATCTAGTTGAAGCCAAAGTCGAATAAACATGGAAGATGCGGTGCGAGATTGCACTGTTGCTAAACAACACGCCGTAACGAAATATTGCACTGTTGTTTAACAACATACCGTAACGAAATACCTTTGGGCACAGGAAGTGAAACCTGCTGAAATTCACCATAAGAGTTTTGCTCAGTACAGAAGTGAAAACGGCGTGACTCGATGACAAGTTTGTGATTAGGTAAAAAAGGTTAAAGCGGGAAGAACAAGCGTAACCGACGCTGATCCTCCCTCGCATCACAGCGTTTGTCAGCATTACAGAAGTTGTCAGCATTACAGAAGTTGTCAACATCACAGAGATGGCTACTGTGTTAAAAGTGAGAAACTTCTAATCTTCCATGCATTCTTTTTCACAAAGCTACTCCGCATGCGGGTAAAATTTCCTCACCCGGTGAATACAAAGGATAAGGACATCCTCTCCTTCAGATAAAACTACATCTGAAGCAACAGAGGAGTAGTTCTGGGCAAAGATAACAACACACATCCTGAATGTCGGGACAGAACATTAAAAACAGCAGAACCAATGAGAAACACAAACAGAACATTAGAACTATCAGAACATTAAAACTATCAGAACATTACAACTAACAGAACATTAGAACAAACAGAACATTAGAACTATCAGAACATTAGAACTATCAGAACATTGAAACTAACAGAACATTAGAACTATCAGAACATTAAAACTATCAGAACATTAAAACTATCAGAACATTAAAACTATCAGAACATTAAAACTATCAGAACATTAGAACTAACAGAACATTATTTGAACGTGGCAGAAGAAGGCAGAAGTAAGAGAACATGATAATCACTAATTAAAAAAAACAAAAACTCAAGATCACACGAAACTGAGAGAGAGAGAGAGAGAGAGAGAGAGAGAGAGAGAGAGAGAGAGAGAGAGAGAGAGAGGGAGAGACCTTCTAAACAAAAAAGTATCTATAATCTATACAGGCTGATTAAAGTGGCAAGAGACGGGATGGTGTAGAAGGCAGGGCTAGCACCACTAAGGACCACACAAGATGAAAAAGCCTGTCTCACCAAAAGCCCTGCTGGGCCCGACAGACAGACAGTATATCTACACCCAGGGCTGATGACAATCTGCCTTGACTTGCTGTTGTTAACCATTTCGGTTATTAACAATTCATGTCTCACGTTTAAACAAGGGCCAGCCGTTAATGGAAGTTTGAATCAATTGAAAATTTAATCGATTAAATTCGTTGCTGACGTTATATGGGTGTGTTGTTGCGTGGGTGTGTGGATCTGCCTGGTCGGGACATATGCTTTTAATAAATTCTGGTACTCATGTACCAGCATATATACAAAACAAGTCACATCTCCTGGCATGTGCACGCAGTAGCGGGGTGTGAAGTCTTACTGCCTTCACATTTCCATGCCACCACAGCATTTCTGATGTGGATGTCCTCACCTGTCCTCTCTGTCTTTGCTTTCCCAGATAAGCCCCGGTGTGCCCCATTTCTTGAGGCTGGGTTGACTTCAGTTCCAGTCCGTCCCCAAAAAAAAAAATCTGCCCCAACTACCCTAGTGCGGAATGTAACCAGGGACCTTCTCATCGGCAGGCGGGTGTACTAGCCACTACACTACAGTGATACGCTGTACAAGCACGGGAACTGTCTCTTTTATAAGATTGTAATTTCAATATATACAATTTGTCTTATTTTCTGTTCGCCTGTGTTGATCCTTGCGAAGTCCTGTATTTTACGGGACAGGCTTATACGTGATGACAGTTTCTTTTTTTTTTTTGTTTGTCCTTCATCCACCGAAAACAGTTTTGTGTAGTGTGATCTAGTGTGCCTCGCCGTTAGTGTCTTGTCATGTTCCTCATGTATGTGGACGATAAGCAGCACATAGATTGTGTACTCTTGTTTACCATCTACTTGCTGTTTACCATCTACTTTTTGTTTACCATCTACTTGCTGTTTACCATCTACTTTTTGTTTACCATCTACTTTTTGTTTACCATCTACTTGCTGTTTACCATCTACTTTTTGTTTACCCTCTATGTATTGTTTTCCGGTCCTGAGACAGGAAATAGACATTTTGTCAGGGTTGGGCAGTTTTCTTTGTGTAGGGGAAAGTTTAAAGTTCCTGTTATCTTCTCCACCCATCTCTTCCAGTGGTGGCCTCTCCTACTGTTTCCTACAATTTTTAATGTGAATGTTTTCTGCGGTATATTATATTGTGGTAGTCGTGTAACGTGGTCAAACCATTTGACTTGTTTCTATGGTATACTATCTGGTGGTAGTCGGTTAACGTGGTCAAACCATTTGACTTGTTTCTATGGTATGCTGTCTGGAGGTAGTCGGTTAACATGGTCAAACCATTTGACTTGTTTCTATGGTATACTGTCTGGTGGTAGTCGGTTAACGTGGTCAAACCATTTGACTTGTTTCTATGGTATACTGTCTGGTGGTAGTCGGTTAACGTGGTCAAACCATTTGACTTGTTTCTATGGTATACTGTCTGGTGGTAGTCGGTTAACGTGGTCAAACCATTTGACTTGTTTCTATGGTATACTGTCTGGTGGTAGTCGGTTAACGTGGTCAAACCATCTGTCTTATGGTTTGTGTATATGGCTGAGCGCTGATGTTAGATTTTTTTGAATATCCTTCTTGGATTGCTGATTATTCTCGCAGAAATAACAAAAACTACAAAATAAAGTCTGTCTGTTCAGTTTCTTTTTTAAATCTGAGACATTAAAAAGTCTGATACGTTTTATAAGCAAACTCCTCAGCATCGTGTGTCGAGTGCTCATTCTCACATTCAGCAAGACTGGAGGGTGACGGTTGTACGATTGATCTCCCACGGTCAGTCTAAGACAGGCTGAGATGCCGCGTCACCAGAAATTAGTCAAATCTTGACCTCTGTATTCTCTTCGCGATGACTCCAATATTCCAAATCTCAATATTATCTGCGCGATGACTCCAATATATTTCAAATATCAATATTATCTGCACGATAATTCCAATATTTCAATCTCACTATTCCGCAAGATAATTTTAATATTCCAAATCTCAATATTCTCTGCACGATGATTCGAATATTCAAAATCTCAATTTTCTCTGCACAATAATCCCAGTATTCCAAATCTCAATATTCTCTGCACGATAATCCTAATATTCCAAATCTCAATATTCTCTGCACGATAATTCCAATATTCCAAAATAGGAACCTGATCTCAGTGACATTCTAACGTGGGACTATATAATGCTTATTGATTTAGAGAAAGCCAGACTAGGACAACGAAGAAATCAATATAAAAAATAGATATGTCCTGGAAGCAACAAAGATTATGTTTCCTTAGAAGATGCTTGAAGTGTGTCGTGAACGTCTACAAAGACTAATCAAGAATGTTCAACATTCTTGATGACTACCAGTATAGAAGACCTCAACTTTCCTGGGTTTTGAAGTTTCTGGACGCCAGAGGCATATTATGGCGGCTAGTCAGCTTTAACATCTATTTTATATAATGTAATTCTGACATTACTTAGATGTAATGTTTCTGCATTGTGTGTGCGCTGTCTGTTTACACAAGGTGTACGCAGATCCCTGAACACCTTTTCAAAAAAAGCTATTATTGGGGTAACATAACAACTGTCGTAATAATCGTTACTTCATCTTGAAGAGAAAGTCTGAAAGTTTTTTTAATCCAAACTTTTCTCGCCGTGTGCCGTTTCGATGTTTTGCCGCCAGGTGGCGCTGAGTTGAATATGGCGGCGCTGGGAGATGAGAAAGAAAAGAACAATGACCATGCTGTCATGGTCTGCAGACTCTCCTGATCTGACGCCTTGTGATTTCTTTCTTTGGGGGTGCGTCAAGGACATGGCCTTTGCGCCAGCATTGACAGTCAGTGTTCAAGACATGAAACTCCGCGTAACAGCAGCGGTCGCTTCCGTCACCCCTGACATGCTGCGCCTAGTGGGGCTGGGGGTTGTGATGTCGTGTCCACGTCGGCCGCGCAGCATCACGTCCAAGTGAACCCAGAATAACTTGCAAATTCTCTTTTCAAAATGATATATTATGATAATACTAAATGTTAAATTAGGCCAGTAATATATTCTTTAAAAGTGTCAAGGGACTATACGTACATCTCATATTAATCGCGTTTATTATGGACGCTGTACGGTTAAACATTTATTTTTCAATATTCCTTCCTAAAAGTCTGCCTCAGATTTGTCTGGCAACTGTTAAATATTTATTTCAATATTCGTTCCTAAAAGTCTGCCTCAGATTTGTCTGGCAACCTTCCCCTTCCTTCTTCATTCCCCCCACCCCGTTTCCAGCTCACCCCAGTCCTAAGTCCTAGTCTGCTAAACTGAAGGACAACGCTGACCAGCAATGACCAGTAATGACCAACATTCATCATCTATAGAACACATGCTGAGATGGCCTTAAAGGCTTAAAGAAAAGAAGCATGAAACCAAAAGAAAGGTTGCCCCAGTTCTCCAAGTGGGACTGGCAGGGTGGAATGTGGGACAGATCTCCGGAGGTCAAAGTCGTTGACCTCAGTCTAACCCACACACTTACAACAGAGATGTGGTACTTGATTACGTCGAGTTATAGTCTAAACCTAACTATCACAGAGATGGGGTACTTGATTACGTCGAGTTATAGTCTAAACCTAACTATCACAGAGATGGGGCACTTGATTACGTCGAGCTATAGTCTAACTTAACTACAACAGTACCTGGATTTAACACTGTAAAAGTATAAGTTCATAAATGTATAATTTCCCAAGTCGAATTATTGTCCTTTTGTAAATACATTTCTTCTTCTTTTTCTTCAGCTTTCTTCGAAGAAGAAGAAGAAGAAGAAGAAGGGAAGAGGAAGAAATAGAAGAAGAAAGGAAGAAGAAGAAGAAAGGAAGAAGAAGAAGAAAAGAAGAATATCCTCTATCACTACAACACTAGGGTTCTTATATGTGTATGTATCCCTCACTCGTATTTTCACACACCAGTTGTTCACCATCTCTCTCTCTCTATCTGTCTACCTATCTGAACCTTAAGTACCCAAGGCACATTGGGCTTCCGCAAGCATTTTCCACAAACGCCTGATCTTTGCCTTTGTCCGCTCTTACCCAGGTGAGCCCTCTGTTGCTCAGCATCCACTCTGTTTTTCTTCTCCATGTCTCTTTTGGTCTACCTTATCTTCTGTTCCCCTGTGGTGTCCATCTTAGTGCTATTTTTGGTAATGAGTTGTCAGTCATTCGGAGCACATGTCCCAACCATCGCCAGCGTCTTTCTTCAATAATTGTTGTCAGTGGCTTCATCTGCATTTCTGCCAACAAGATGTTATTTCTTATGGTGTTTGGCCAAAATATTCTTCTAATTCTTCATATCTGGATAAGCGTGACACCCATTCTTCTTCTTCTTCTTCTTCTTCTTCTTCTTCTTCGATCATTCTCAGACGTTGACTTGTACACTTCTAAAGCAATCTGTGGTCAGCTGAAGCTGATCTACATCCCCACTGATGTAATGTTGGCTATGTCTGGTCTTTTCTGCACCTCATGTTTTGAAACTCCTGGAGGTTATAGTATCCTGCCGTCTTGCCAGTGGCAGATGGGAACATGGCTGGGCCAATCTTGAGCTTGTTGAAAAGGTCTGTTGTGACCAGTGTCCAAAACCTCAGCCTTTCGTGACCGGTGTCCGATACCTCAGTCTGCTGTGACTGGTGTCTGGTACCTCAGTCTGTTGTGACTGGTGTCTGGTACCTCAGTCTGTTGTGACTGGTGTCTGGTACCTCAGTCTGTTGTGACTGGTGTCTGGTACCTCAGTCTGTTGTGATTGGTGTCTGAAAGCTCAGTCTGTTGTGACCGGTGTCTGGAAGCTCAGTCTGTTGTGACCGGTGTCTGGTACATCAGTCTGCTGTGACCGATGTCTGGTACCTCAGTCTATTGTGACCGGTGTCTGGTACCTCAGTCTGCTGTGATCGGTGTGTAGCCAGAAAACTGATAACTTCTTCTTCTCTGCCGAGTTGGTAACAAGTGTCATTTTTCTGGTGGCCATGTTCTTCTTTTGTCCATCTGTTCTTGAATGCTCTTTTTATCACAGATTTAGCTTCCTCGTATGCCATGCTTGTGTCTGTGCTAATCTGAACCCCTTCTTTTGCTAGGATGTCTGTTGTTTAGTTATCGGGTATACCTCAATGGGAGGGGATCCACTGTATTAGCACCACGTTATCGGTGATTATAATTATGATTATTATTATTAATTACTCCTGCTTTATTGCTTTATGACTGTTTTATATCCAGTTATTATTACTGGTTGACATTTATTACTAATTTTGATGATTTCACACTTGTTACAAACTTTGATGACTTATCAACGTGACACATAAACCAGCCTTGCTTATTAACACGTGACTGGGAATCACAAGAGAAGCCCAGGGGAAAAGATTTAACAGAATGATTGTAATTCCTGTACCCTGCTCTTAAGCTTGAACGAGCGCCCAGGCTAAAGCTAACCTTACCTGTCTTCTTGAAAAAAAAAAAACTTAATCTCAGATGGCGCTGCAATCGATAACCATCCACGATCAGAGTCCTGGAGAAATTCATCTGACGGAACCAATCACCATCGCTCATGTCTCAATGGCGTCACTGGTGACCTTCATGACGGTCACGTCATTTAATTCCCTCATACCAGGGCTCGGTAATTTCCCCTGTAGGTATGTTTTTCAATGAAACGAGCATATTTTCCTTTCTTTCTCCTATGATTATAATGGACAACTCGGCTTTATAACTTGCTTCTATTACGAAGGAACTTCCTACGCCCGCTTTTATACTCATGACAATTCGTTACATTTTCATTTCATCTTTTTTTTTTCGTTTCACACGGTCAAAAAAAAAAATAATAATAATAAAAATGAAACATTTGTCCTTTTCTTTCGCAAGAGTTATGAAATTATGTCACAGTTTAATCACCGATTAAATGTAAAGTAATAAAACAGAGTACTGTAAGCTTAGACCTCGAGAAAAAAAAAAGTCGTGGACAAAGCACTTTTAGACGTGATGAGAAAAGAGAAATAGCAAGAGCAGTGTCTGGAGCTTGAGTCAGAGACTCTGTTGAGAAGAAGCAGCAGCTGTGTCATCTAGCCATAAGAGTCATTTCAGTCATTTGCCTGTCCCTTGCGGAATTTTGCCTCCCTAACAGCTCTCCTGTAGGCCCCTCGGTTGTAAGCAAGATGCCCTGCTGCTGATGCGTCCATTCGCAGATCATAAACTATGTCTTGTAGTCATCTTCGCCTTGGTCTTCCTCTTTTTCTTGTCATCATTATGTACCCTTCCAAGAAGGTCTTCTCTAAATTCTCGTGACGTTTAATATGTCCAAAATATTCACGTTTTCTCTGTTCAATCTTCTGTGCTAGCCATGAAAGTATAGCGCACTATTTAACTTCGCTATCTTGCACCTCATTTGTTAGCAGGGACTCTTAGAAGCTACAGTCACCTGGTGGCTTCCATCCCCTCGGAGTTCAATAACCTCTTGTTCTGTTACCGTTACATCTACTCTATTTTTTTTCTTTGAGAAGGGAAGTGGGGGTGCATGGTCTCAGAATTAGACTTTCACCTCAGATGTTGAAGGTCGCCAGTTCGAATATCATCAGAAGTGGCGCAGATCTACTTCCTCGTGAATCCTCCAGAAATAAACTCCTCTGCTGTCTCTGGACAGTGGTACAGAACGTCCATGTGCATTGTCCAGGTCTTCTAGAGGGACAACTGGGTGGGCTGGTTTCTGACCAGAGGTAAGATTGCTGTCAACGATGACCTGAGAGATGGCTACTATCAGTTTTGACCAGAGGTAAGATTGCTGTCAACGATGACCTGAGAGATGGCTACTATCAGTTTTGACCAGAGGGAAGATTACTGTCAACGATGACCTGAGAGATGGCTACTATCAGTTTTGACCAGAGGGAAGATTACTGTCAACGATGACCTGAGAGATGGCTACTATCAGTTTTGACCAGAGGGAATATTGATGTCAACGATGACCTGAGAGATGGCTACTATCAGTTTTGACCAGAGGTAAGATTGCTGTCAACGATGACCTGAGAGATGGCTACTATCAGTTTTGACCAGAGGTAAGATTGCTGTCAACGATGACCGGAGAGAGGGCTACTGTCAACGTTGACTGAACGGAAGACAGGTGTCAATGTTTGTATAGTTTTACATACTTCATTCCTAACCTACACTCGCTGAATAAGAACATTGACATTTCTGCACTGGCCGGGAAGTTTTCTTTTTTTTTAACTTTCTCCATTTAGTCATGGTCATGTTCCAGCTCTAACAAAAGACCCGAGTCAATCACGACCTGGGTCTTGACCAAGTAAGCTCAGTCTTATTTATTGGCTACCGACTACTGGTACTGTGTGACTACTGGCGATGTGTAATTACAGACACTATGTGACTTCTGACACTATGTGACTACTGACACTGTGTGACCACTTGCACTATGTGACTTCTGACACAATGTGACTACTGGCAATAAGTGACTACTGACACTATGTGATTTCTGACAATATGTGACTTCTGACACTATGTGACTTCTGACACTATGTGACATCTGACACTGTGTGATATCTAACACTATGTGATATCTGACACTATGTGACATCTGACACTATGTGATATCTGACACTATGTGACATCTGACACTATGTGATATCTGACACTATGTGACTACTGACAGGACTAAAATCTTGAACTGGACGGGTTGGTCACATTAAACTGACTGGACTTGACCAACCTGTCCCTTTCTGGCCTCCGTTATCTGTTTTCTTTTATGTTTTTCCCTCCTTATACAGCCTATCTTGGTCGCTGGTCGCTGCTTGTTTAGAATATCAACAATCTCCACCATGACGGCTCCAGAGTGTAGTACATCTTCCGGTGACGTTTCCTTCCTAACGTATTTTTTCAGTCAACTTGGTTGGAGATCACCCTTTTATTCTGTGACGCATTCATGTTAAAAATCCCTGGCAGCTGGAACTCGGACAAAGAGTAGGTCATACGGTCGGTGTCAGACAGGGGTCAACTTCTAGTAAATCTACCACAGAGATGGTCGCAGGCGTTTGGAGTGTTTATGTTGCATTCGACATCTGTTCTGAGGAAGAAACTGGAAAAGGGGGGGGGGGGGTGAGGACAGACAGACAGATAGACAGGCAAGCAGGCAGACAGATAGATAGATAGATAGATAGATAGATAGATAGATAGATAGATAGATAGATAGATAGATAGATAGATAGATAGATAGATAGATAGATAGATAGATAGAGTTACGGTGAGTCAAAAATTCATCACTTTTTTTCGTCTCCCTAATTACGGTCAAGGTTCCTGTCTTATAAGAGAAGCACCGGCATTCTTAACGTCTTACTGACCACGTGTATACCTATTTTTAGACAATTAATCAGGAGAAAAGTGGCCAGCAGTAAGGCTGGGGTTCGCGTCCTCCTTAGACATTATTCCAAGAAAGAGCTTAATGCATGTGCAGCTGCCCGTGAAATTCGCCGCTTGGAAGAGGACGGAACAGTTGATGACGGCACTGCAAGGAAGTGGTTCCAGTGGTTCAAGTCTGGGGACACCTGCAAGGAAGTGGTTCCAGTGGTTCAACTCTGGGGACACCTACAAGGAAGTGGTTCCAGTGGTTCAACTCTGGGGACACCTGCAAGGAAGTGGTTCCAGTGGTTCAACTCTGGGGACACCTGCAAGGAAGTGGTTCCAATGGTTCAACTCTGGGGACACCTGCAAGGAAGTGATTCCAATGGTTCAACTCTGGGGACACCGACATCAAAGACAAGCCCAGGTAGCGACGCCCCTCAACCACCAATGATGGAGCCCGGAGTCAAGATGTTGAGGACAACCCCAGTCCCAGTGCTTGTCAGCCCAGGCTGGGCCCTCTTTTAAAGCATCATAGTTCGACATTTTCGATGAGGCATCAGTGACCCATAGCTGACCAAGACCCTGTCCCACCTCTCTGTTGGTACCCTTAGGAACAGGCATAGCCTGGTTAATAGGGCAGGGGTCGCCATAGTCCTTATGATGGTGGAGCCTGTTAAAGAAACATTGCACGCCGCCTACTTTTTAGCTGCACTCCGTGTTTAAAGTAGCTGCCATAACCCACTTCCGCGCCGATACGATGCTGTGCCTCAACACTTCTACCGCAAAACTTCAAAGAACACCACCTCGCAGTTACAGGGAGTTCCTACAAGTTGCACGAGCTTCGCTACAGCAGCAGGCAGTCTGGACGTGTCTCCCACGATCTTCCTCCCCAGCAAGTCAGAGGCGTGTTGTTGTCTGTCGCCAGCTGTTGGCAAACTCACGTGACAAAAGCTTTCTCCGCCGTATCGTCACTGGGGATGACAAACAGAAGCTGCAGCTACACCAACACAGGTACCCAATGGCTCCAGCCAGCCTAAGTCGAACGGGCGGTTGTCTGACAAGACCGGTTGGAGAATTTGTTTTTATACAGCTGTGAAATTCACCGCAAAAAAAAAAAAAAGTGACGAAGTTTTGTTAAAGATTAAGATATTCGACAAACTGGATACTAGAGCTGTCTCCAGCTTTTCTCTTACTATATTTCTTTATCGACTTTAATTAACTCAAATAGAAAGTATAAAGAACAGATTCGTACAGACACCTAGGAATAATATTCAGTAACTCCAGCATTATAAGATTATGAGATACGGGTTAGACTACAACCTGGAAAAGAGACAAACTGTGCCCATAGACAATTGTTACAATCAAAAGTTCTATCCAATAACACCACACTAAACATTAATAAAACAGATTAGACCAGTGGTACTATACGGGTCAGAAACGTGAACTAAACAATATGAAAACCAAATACAAACACTAGAGTACAGAATCTTCAGAAGAATTTATGGACTGGTAAGAGACCGTATAACACAACAATAGAAGATAAGAAGTAACAAAGAAATCTACACATTGTTTAACTCATAACAAAGAAATCTACACATTGTTTAACTCATAACAAAGAAATCTACACATTGTTTAACTCATAACAAAGAAATCTACACATTGTTTAACTCATAACAAAGAAATCTACACATTGTTTAACTCATAACAAAGAAATCTACACATTGTTTAACTCATAACAAAGAAATCTACACATTGTTTAACTCATAACAAAGAAATCTACACATTGTTTAACTCATAACAAAGAAATCTACACATTGTTTAACTCATAACAAAGAAATCTACACATTGTTTAACTCATAACAAAGAAATCTACACATTGTTTAACTCTCAGCTTATAACAGCCATTATTAAAAACAACAGACAGAGCTGGCTCGGGCATTTAGACAGAATGGAGGAGGATAGACAGACAAAGATGGTCTATACAGAAGTGATGAAATGGAATAGTCAAAACAATATACCTAGACAACAACAGCAAGACAACCTAGAAGAAGGTATACGTCCTCTTGGAATCAATAACTGCCAAGAAAAGCTCAAGAACAGACAGAAATGGAGACGTGTCTTGTCTGCAGCCGTGAGACTCACAGGCTCTAGAGGCTGCCGTGTTCAGCAGCAACTCAATGAAGAAAAAGAAGAACTATTTCTTTCATCTTCAGATCAAAATTCTGTTTCCTGCAGAAAGTACTGGAAACTCCAACCTATTCTGCTCTCACTTTTGTGTACAGATAATATGCCTGATATAACCATATGTTGCCCTTCTTCTTGTGTCTTATATCCTTCCCGTGCCGCTAAACGTCATATAGGGCTTGCAAGCTAGTTCGCCATGTTTTCCTGTTTTCGGCGAGCTTTTCAACCTCATCATGGGATTTTATGCCCACTAAACTGACCTCTCATAACAATGTCCTCTTTAGAGTTTCACGTGGACGGACTCTTTTTCTTTGGTCCTATGCTGCCCTAGCCTGCAGATAATCATCTCTGGAGCTGTTCTTCGTTTACTTCATCATAATCATGGTAATCCTTTATTCTGTGCCACACAGTCCAAGCCATTACCGGAAAAAGCTGCACGTCTGGGGATACTATGCCACCTCGCGTCACGTCAGCGTCAAGGAAGATCACTCTAAACTGATAACACAAGATTCTGATGAACCGAAAGTTGGACATAGCTCACAAGAAGATCATGCCAGTCTTAGTTTGTCTTCTCTTGTCTTCTTCCTCATCTACCTTTCGGTGTTGATGCGACAAACAGACGTCTCTTTAGGGCTCAAGTAACCTTCAAGAATCTTGAGAACATATGGCACTCAAACGTTATAAGCACAAAAACCAAGTTAAGACTATTCAGTTCAAATGTGATATCCACCCTCATTTATGCATGTGAAAGCTGGAAAACAACTAAAGAAATAGATAATAAATTAGACACTTTTGAAAGGGAGGTCGACCACATGGAAGAGGGCACGGTTAAGAGAGGCCAAATTAGTAGGCATAAAATCCCTTGATGAAGTTGAAAAGCTCGCAGAAAAGAAAAGAATCTTGGCGAACTACCATGTGAGGCTTATGTGACATTTAGCGGCACGGGAAAGTTGTAAGATGTAATTTCCTTCATATCCATCGAGGAATAACACACTCACTCGTGCTTAAACGAGAGCATATTTTTCCTCCGATCCGTGGGCACCTTCCTGCGTACAGAATCGCGACCTATTAAAATTCTCTCGCATCTATTTATATTGTTCCTGCTGGTACCGATTTTACTCAGAGTTGCGCACCTCTAAGCTGACCGGTACTGGCCTTATTTATTCCTTTGTTTTTAAATCTTGTGTTGAAAACGAACTTAGGTTTAATAATCTGTCCCTGTTCCTACATATTACACATGTTTGATGCATTGAACACACATTAGGAATCCGTGTGGTCTCCTCGTTTTCTTTTATTGTGACAGTTATCATTACATTTTCCCGTCCCGTTAAACGTTACATAGGGCTCGCGGGGTAATTTGCCAAGTTTTCTTGTTTTCGGCGAGCTTTTCACACTCATCAAGGGATTTTATGCCTCCTAATCCGGCCTCTCCTAACTATGCCCTCTCTAGAGTTTCGTGTTATAGACCTCTCTTTCTTTGGCCTCTTGTGTTCCACTTGATAGCTTCTTTTGGGATTCTCTGACTGTTTCTTCCCATCACGTGACCGACATATGTTAGGGAGTACATGAATATCTAATATGTTGATGTACTTGTTTACAGCATTTGTCTCTGAGTTGGGTGCTGGCATTTCTCATTATCTTTCAGTCAGTCTTATCTGGATCTCACAGTCCACAGATAACCAAAATCCTTATATATACTGCCGGCCTTTCATGATAATATTTCCCATTGCATGATGACTGGGCAACAGTGGATTCCCCACCCCCTCCCCCCTCCAAAAAAAAAACAAACTCCTTTGACGAACAAGAGTACAGCCGCCATTTTGATTGTTCGCATAAGTTAATCAAATTATCTGTCTCCCTGTGCACAAGTCGCGTTTTGCGTCAGATAATGTTTGCCTTTCTCTGCTTGTATGTTTTCCTGGTGGCTTCACTTTTTGGTTTTTACGTATATTACAAAACAAAAACAAAAAAAACTAGATGCAGCGTGGGTGTAAACAAAATAAAGGAGTAATTCTGAAATATTTGGAGACGAAAAAATATTGTCAATATGGGATGAGTTTTCTGAACAAAATGTGGAACAAAAACAGGGAGAGAACTCTTGCTGGAGAGTGCATGCATGGGTTCTGTGGCTTTTTTCTTTTTTTTTTGTAAACACTGACGGATGATTTGCACGGGATGAGATGTCAAGAACTTTGATGAAGCCCCGCATTTGTTTCTGATGTTTATAAAGCGATGTGGTGATGTCTGGTACTTCACCTGTGACATCTGATGTTTGTAAAGTGATGTGATGTCTAGTACATAACCTGTGACCTCTCATG
Source organism: Achatina immaculata (assembly GCA_009760885.1). Lineage (NCBI taxonomy): Eukaryota > Metazoa > Mollusca > Gastropoda > Stylommatophora > Achatinidae > Lissachatina > Lissachatina immaculata. The sequence goes on from CM019710.1 coordinate 8,658,174, forward strand.
ATTATAAAGTGATGCGATGATGTTTAGTACATCATCTATGACCTCTCATGATTATAAAGTGATGTGGTGATGTCTGGTACTTCACCTGTGACCCGTAGAATGTCCACGCCGTAGGGGTGTGAAGTGTTAGTGCTTTCACATTTCTAAGCCACGAACGCGGTTGAGGTAGGGATGCCAGAATCTGTCCTTGCTGCCTTTGTTTTCCTAGGGAAACCACAGATATCCATTTTTTCAAAGGCTGGGTTGACCTCGGCGCTAATTGGTCCGAAAATTCCGGGTGTGAACTGGAACTAGGGACCTTCTGATCTGCAGACCAGTGCACTAACCATCACACCATCGCAGCATCAAATTAGAAACAACAGTTTTCCACTTTACACATGTTTTTTAAAAAAATGTAAAATTGTAAAATCCCTGTTTCAGTGCCACTAAGGCATAATGGGGATACGGTGTTAGGCCTGTATTTCCAAGACCTTAGGCACATGAAAGTGTGATATGGTCAGTATCACGCCTGGTCGCTCTTACCGCCCCAGATTGCTCTGGTACCAATTGTTAGAGGCTGCGTGGACCACGGGGCCTCTTTGGTGTGGTGGTACCACGAGAAAATCCCCCATTTCTTGAACTTGAACTTGGTACCAGGAAAAAAGTTCACTAAACAGCAGAGACTGGAAATAAACAGTCATCTTTGTATTCTAAACATGTTCACGTGTAACATAGTGCCTTGCATATTAAGAGAGTGTTATAATTATTATTAATAATTGTATTTTTTTATTATTATTATTATTATTATTATATTTAATTATTATATTAAATAAAGACCGAAAGAAAGTAAGAAAGAAAGAAAAAAAGGAAAGAAAGAAAGAAAGAAAGAAAGAAAATAAAGAAAGAAAGAAAGAAAAAAAGAAAGAAAGAAAGAACGAAAGAAAAGAAAGAAAAGAAAGAAAGAAAAAAGTAAGAAGGAAAGAAAGAAAAGATAAGAAAGAAAAGAAAGAAAGAAAGGAAAGAAAGAAAGAAAAGAAAGAAAAGAAAAGAAAGAAAGAAAGAAAGAAAGAAAGAAAAAAGTAAGAAGGAAAGAAAGAAAAGATAAGAAAGAAAAGAAAGAAAGAAAGAAAGACAAAAAGAAAGAAAGAAAGAAAGAAAAGAAAGAAAGAAAGAAAGAAAGAAAGAAAAGAAAGAATTCATTGCACCCGAATCATAAACGTTAGTTCCCTAGGCGTATGTATGAAGTGGGCGAGGGCCCGACCATAATTTGAAGAAACTTGGCAAACCAGGGCCAAAGCTGGGGCACCACAGACCTTGACCTTTCAGTAAATTCCTCTCAACCAGATAAAGAAACTAACCTTCACCTATTGGAAAAACACGGCTTTCCATAAATCTTCTAGTGACGATGGTAGCCCTGATTGTGCAGCCAACGATAACCCGAAGACGGCCAATATGTTGGCCTGAACTCCCAATCTAAGACGGCCAATATGTTGGCCTGAACTCCCAATCTTTCACAGGTAGAACAATAATACCTGTTTCCAGGTGTTCCTTCAGCCTTTTCTGTCAGTTTCATGCCAGGCTAACCGTCCCGCCAGGCTAACCATCCTGCCCTTTCTCTCTTCTTCGTCATCCTTCCTTCTTTGGCGTTCCAAATCTTCCTGGCAGCGGCCGTCTAGTATATGAGCTCCAAAGTACCCGAGGGATGCTACTAAAGATGACACATTACACAGAGGTGGTCTTGACCATCTCACTGGACACGACATAACAAAGTCATCACCTCGACTTCTTCCACGGATAACCAGAAATCGATCATCTGTCTCATGGTTGACCATTCCTTGGACAGTAGACAGTTTCTTGTGTCCTCTATGTAAAATTTACTTATTTATTTTATAGCGATGGTTGGGACATGTGCTCCGAATGACTGACAACTCACTACCAAAAATAGCACTAAGATGGACACCACAGGGGAACAGAAGTAAGGGTAGACCAAAAGAGACATGGAGAAGAACAATAGAAAGGATGTTGAGCAATAGAGGGCTCACCTGGGCAAGAGCAGAAAAAAAGGCGAAGCACAGGCATTTGTGGAGGACCCTTGTGCCTTGGGCACTTAAGGTTCAGAGAGAGAGAGAGAGAGAGAGAGAGAGAGAGATGTTTATTACATCATTATGTCATCTTGTTTTCCACCAGCTTATGTCACTAGCTAAGCATTCTTTTAATCCGCCATATAACTCTTCCTCATCTCCGTGACCTACTAATGTTTTTGTCTTCCACGGTGCATCTCTGGCACTCTGGCTTAAGTAGCTAGCCTTCCTCTACCGGGTATTGGTGCCCAAAAGATTACAGCCGTGCTTGTAACACCCCCGGGGTAGCGGTACCCACCGGACGATCTTCTACCCCAGGTTCTCCTTCTTCCAGTCGTGGTCCAGCAAGGTTCCCCTAGCTCAGATGTTTGGACTTTCACATGGCGCATATTTCACAAGTAACCAGGGCTAGCTCTACCCATAGTGCAGGATGTGCATGGGGTGGCGGTTTGGAAGAGGGGGGGGGGGGGAATGAGAAAAGTAGGATAAACTGGGGGGGGGGGGGGGATAAAAAAAGAATGTGAAAATAAATTATTTTTAAAAAAACACATTTTTATTTACTATTGACCACTTTTACTAGCGGATAGGACGAGCCTAGAATTTCACGAGATGTTAGGACGAGCCTAGAATTTCACGAGATGCTAGGACGAGCCTAGAATTTCACGAAATTTTAGGACGAGCCTACAATTTCTCGAGATGCTAGGACGAGCCTAGAATTTCACGAGATTTTAGGACGAGCCTACAATTTCTCGATATGTTAGGACGAGCCTAGAATTTCACGAGATGCTAGGACGAGCCTAAAATTTTGCGAACTGCTAGGATGGGCCTAGAACTTCACGGAATGCTAGGACGGGCTTAGAATTTAACGAACTGCTAGGATGAGCCTAAAATTTCACGAACTGCTAGGACGGTTCTAGAACTTCATGAGCTGCTAGGACGGGCCTAGAACTTCATGAGCTGCTAGGACGGGGCTAGAACTTCATGAGCTGCTGGGGGGGGGGGGGGGGCTAGAATCAGAATAAGCCTCTAGCGAATAGGGAACATGAATAGTGGAGCGCAAAAAGAGGGCAGGGGAACTTAATCTTGACCTGACCTGGGAGTTGCTCGTGATTGTTGTGAATGCGGACCCGTGGGGGTCAGACCATGGCTCGCAAAAACTCCCCGGGGTCACTCAGCCTCAAGAGAAAATAAACGGGTACCAGGGTTAACGCTCTGGGAAGGAAGAGGAATGACGCCGCTAGCTACGGAGTTCGTGCTGACGGCGACACAGTTTGGCAGTTTCTGGTCAACTGTTGTCTAGGCGGCAGAGCACTTATGGGTTGACCGTGAGCAGTGAGGCTGGTTCACAACTCACACCTTTGCCTGTACTTTACCCTTGCCAGGTGAAGAAAACAATGGCCCTGGTGAAGAAAGGGTCAAATTACAGAGAAAAGGAAGGAACACGATGACAAAAAAGTCACGACAACCGTTTTCTTATAAGATGGTTCAGCTCCGGGCAAGATAAAGCAAAGGCAATTTCAGTTTACACTACATTGAGTTTGACACTATCAGATGACCAGAGATTTATGGACGTACGTCAGACAACCCCGTATAACCCGGGCACGTCTTGTTTAGCTGCCGGCGATAATCAATTGAAAACCAGAAAGTGGCTGCAGAAAGAAAACCAGAAAGTGGCTGCAGAAAGAAAACCAGAAAGTGGCTGCAGAAAGAAAACCAGAAAGTGGCTGCAGAAAGAAAACCAGAAAGTGGCTGCAGAAAGAAAACCAGAAAGTGGCTGCAGAAAGAAAACCAGAAAGTGGCTGCAGAAAGAAAACCAGAAAGTGGCTGCAGAAAGAAAACCAGAAAGTGGCTGCAGAAAGAAAACCAGAAAGTGGCTGCAGAAAGATTTCAGTTATTTTATGAGTGAGAACCCAGGCAGATGTTGACAATGTTACAGCCTTCCTCTTCTTCTTCTTCTTCTTGCTCTGTTGATAGGCAAAAAGCTTTACCTGCTTGACGTCCAGGCCAAGAGAATATCTGCCCACTAAATGCCACTTTTAGTATTACTTGCTTGACGTCTAGGCCAAGAGAATATCTGCCCACTAAATGCCACTTTTAGTATTACTTGCTTGACGTCTAGGCCAAGAGAATATCTGCCCACTAAATGCCACTTTTAGTATTACTTGCTTGACGTCTAGGCCAAGAGAATATCTGCCCACTAAATGCCACTTTTAGTATTACTTGCTTGACGTCCAGACCAAGAGAATCTCTGTCCACTAAATGCTACTTTTAGTATTATTTGCTTGATGTTCAAGTCAAGAAATCATCAGCCCACTAAATGCCACTTTTAGTATTACTTGCTTGACGCCCAAGTCAAGAACTCACCTGCCCACTAAATGTCACTTTTAGTATTACTTGCTTGACGTCCAGACCAACAGAATCCCTGCCCACTAAATGCCACTTTTTGTGTTTATTCCTTCTTTCCTTATTTTCCTCCTCCTTAGTATTGCCGAAATATAAATTTGTTTCTGTTTGTTTTGCATTTCAACTTCCTCCTCTCGTTGCCTCTTTTGCCACTTTTCCTGCTTTATCAGTCAGTCATTCAGTCATTTGCATCTCCTTTGTGGAACTTCGCCTCCCTAACAGCTTTCTTGTAGGCCTCTCAATTGTAAGCAAGATGGCCTGCTGCTGATGCATCCATTTGCAGATATTCAACGTTGTCTTGCAGCCATCTTCGCCTTGGTCTTCCTCTCTTTCTTTTTCCCACTATGTACTCTTCCAAGACTAAATTCTCTAAATTATCATGACATTTAATGTGTCAAAAATATTTGTGTTTTCTCTGTTTAATCTTATTTAGTAACCAATCTTCTTCAATATTAAGTTCTTGTAGTGTTTTTTTCATATTTGTTCTTTTTCGTATCCATGATATTTGAAGAACTCTTCTGTAGCATGTACATTCAAAGGCATTTATGTGTTTCTTAGCTGCTTTGTTAAGTGTCCAGGTCTCACAGGCATATGTTGCGATGTGAAAGATGCATCCCATAAACAAAATCTTATTTTTGTAGTTATATCTGTTCCTCTCTACAGCTTATTTAGTTCTTTTACTTTTTTAATAGCGATAGATGTCCTCCTTTTAATTTCCCTCGTTTTATCTCCATTATTAGTTACCAGTGATCCAAGATATTCAAAAGTCTCCATTTCTTCCAATTTTTCCTCATTGATACATATTTCAGCTGCCTTGTTTGTGTTGTCGGTTGTCATCAGTTTTATTTGACACGACAAGAGGTAACAACTGAACGGGGAACATCCACAAGTTCAACAACACACTTTTTTGTTGCTCTCATTTTTTGTTTTCGATGATGATCTCCCGATGTTATCAAAGAAGAAGCTTAACTTTTTTTTAAACAGTTCAGGGACTTGTGTATGTGTTTTTTTTCTCTCAGCGCTAACAACGCTTTTTTTTTCTTTTTGTCCAGTTCTCAAAAAGAACGTATTAAAACCAAAGCCACTAAGTACCGCCCGCGGGGAATCTAGAATCGAAGCCATTCGTCTTTCTATTCACGAATTTTATGATGCTTTGATAGAAATTGCTGATGATGAATTATCGGACAAAAAAAAAAGGCTAGACGTGAAACACTTGCCCTTAAATTCAGAGATTTTAAAGTTTTATGCCGTCTTATTACGTGACACTGCCCTTTAAATGAAAGTTATGTTGCTACTAAACTAGGGCAGAACGTTGGAATTGTCTGCTGCCGGACCAGTTGTGAACATTTAAAATTGTTACTTGTTGATGCTGTAAGATTAGCGGGGGAAAAAAAATTAAGCTGATCTTGGTTTGAAATCAACGTTTGAGAGTATTAAGGTTATCGTTGGAGAAAACAAAGGGATTATGAGACAAGAGAATAACATGTTTTCTTGTAGTTATTTCTTCTCAAGAACGATCTCAGCAATTAGAATATTACAATTCACATTTTAAAAAAAATTCTTTTATATGACGTCCCTAGATTAAAAACTTGTTTGTTAAACAGTTCAATGTTTTGTTTTGTATGTGACAACAAATAGGCTTTCGAACATTCGTACAAATCTAGAAAATATTGTCACAGATCAAGAAAACACATTGAACGAAGATATAAACTGAGGTGTTGTTTCCCCTCTTAGTGCCAGAAGATACGTGCAGACTGAAGTGTTGTGTTACACTGTTCCAAATATCTTTGTTACCATTGTCGCTGTAACATTAAGAATATTACTGTTACTACCAGCAACAGTTGCAAGTGGTGAGCCTAGTTTTCCAAACCTAAAGTTTATTAAAACCTACTCACGCTCAGTAACGACCGAAACTCGTTTGGACAGACTTGTCATGATCACAGGTGAGCATGACATCGGTCAAAACTTAAGACTACTTTGTCCTCATTTTGTGAATATGAAGGCAAGGAAGCTTTCTTTTTGAACTCTAAATATTTACCAGCCAACAATACACATTTAACATAACGGCTTTTCAAATGTTATACGATCACTTGTATGGGGAGCAAAGTATGTTACTGCACGGAGGAGCAGCAACGCTCCTAGGGTCGGGCCTGCATTTAACCTGATAATCCAGAATCAAATTGAAAAGAACTGACTTGCTCGCATCTGAAGTTCTTTGATTATGACCTGTCACAGGGACTCTCGTTTGCTCACAGTCGAATTTCCCTCGGGGAGCGTCGACACGTGTGGTACGAGAGACGTGCCATTTCGTGACCCGAGCTACTTAACCGAAGTAAAAGATTAAACATCCAGGGAGAGACATTGGATCAACGTGTCACTAGCTTCTGGTATCATGAAGCAGATTCATAGAGATAGTTTCAGATATCTCAAACTGCAATTTACAATTTCTGACAGACCGTTCATGAAACTGAATACATTTGAGCTTAATTTTGTATGCCTATGTAAAGTTAGATTTGTGAAACATGATGTGGCCAGAGACTGTGAGTATGGCGGTTACATTGCCTTCCGCTCTTTTCTCTACGGTTTTCTCCACTAGATTTTGTCTAAAGAGGCTGATCAGGAAATATCTTGGACAGACAAGAAGAAAAAAAAACACAAACGAAGAGATCCTCAAAGAAGTTTCAGAACAACGAAAACTACTTAAAATGATAAGGAAAAAAAAAGGCAATCAAAATTTATTGGACCCGTCATCAGAAAACAGAAGTTGGAGATCTTGGACACGTCATGAGAAGACAGAAGTTGGAGATTTTGGACACGTCATGAGAAGACAGAAGTTGGAGATCTTGGACACGTCATGAGAAGACAGAAGTTGGAGATTTTGGACACGTCATGAGAAGACAGAAGTTGGAGATTTCGGACACGTCATGAGAAGACAGAAGTTGGAGATATTGGACATGTCACGAGAAGACAGAAGTTGGAGATTTTGGACACGTCATGAGAAGACAGAAGTTGGAGATTTTGGACACGTCATGAGAAGACAGAAGTTGGAGATCTTGGACACGTCATGATAAGACAGAAGTTGGAGAACCTAGTACTGGCGGAAAAATTCAAAGGAAAAAAAAAATAAGACAGGAAGACCAAGAGAAAAAAAAATGATCTTGGCGGGCTGACCAAGTGGCATCACAAAAGAAAAGCACCTGAACTGCTCGGAAATATCACAGATCGGACTAGATGGAGGATTGTGATCGCCAGCGTTATCCGGCACGTGTAAAGTTAAAGAGATCAAAGTAACTCTGCCAGGCGATTAGGACACGTATGGGACATGGTGTTAGTACCTGTATTGTCCTTGACCTTTCCCCTAAGTATCTGTATTGGCCTTGACCTTTAGGCACACTAGAGTGTAATGTGGTCAGCATCATGTCTGACCGCCTTTGCCTCCTAAGCTCAAACAAAAGACTGATACCCATCTCCGCATCCGGAAAACAAAGGCCTCCCCTCCCGATCGACTCCAACCATCTACTTCGCCCTGGGATGCCAATACACTGGCCCATTCGCTACTCAAGCCCACACATCTATGTAGCTTGGAGATAAATACTGCTTCCCTGAATCAGCAAAAGAGGCCCATATCTGTGTTTATTGTTTCGATGTAACATCGATCGATGATGAGAAGGTTTAGCTGAATGAAAGCAATCTGTCTTCAAAAGGCATCAAGCATCTTTGATGAATCAGGCAAAAACTTGGGTTTTTTTTTTTTTACTTAGAAAACGTTAAATGTTGTGAATTGCTCATAATTTTAGTTTCCTTTTTAGATTTTGGAGAGGCTGTAGTCAAAATTTCAAGAAGTAACAGCAATTTTATTTTATCTCTACACAATAATTAGTTTATGAGTATATAACTATACACGAAGACACTCCACTGCAGTAAAGCTGTGATACCAAATGTATAAACTAGGGAAATAGCAGAAACAGCTTTATTACATAACGAGTGTACTCGTTAAGTAATAAAGCTGTTCCTACTTTTTTTCCTAGTTTATACATTCTATTTTATCTATTTATTATTGTTTTAGGAACTTCAAAGTTTATTCAATTTCTAGAAACTGCTGATATTTTCATTTTCCTGGATTTTAGAGTTTGTAGTTCAGTCCTAAAAATTACTGATAATTTTAATTTCCAGTATTTAGAGCTTGTAGTTTAGTCCTAGAAATTGTTGATAATTATAGTTTCTATGATTTTAGAGTTTATAATTCAGTCCTAGGAATTTTGGTTAATTTTAGTTTCTAGGATTTGAGAGTTTGTAGTTCAGTAATAGAAATTGCTGATAATTTTAGTTTCTGGGATTTTAGAGACTGCGGTTCAATCCTAGAAATTACCGACAGTGTTAGTTTGAATGTAAATGCTACAGAAAAGTTCTCCAAATATCGTGGACACAAAAAAGAACAAATATATCTATACTACAAGAGCTTAATATTGAAGAAGGCTGGCTAGTGAAGAGGATTAAAGAGAGAAAACTGAAATATTTTGGACACATTAAACGTCATGATAATTTAGAGAAGACCGTATTGGAAGGATACATAATGGGAAAAAGAAAAAGAGGAAGACCAAGACGAAGATGGCTGCAAGACATCGTTGACGATCTGGAAATGGATGCAACAGCAGCAGGCCATCTTGCTCACAACCGAGAGGCCTACAGGAGTGCTGTTTGGGAGGCAAAGTTCCGCAAGGGACATGCAAATGAATGAATGAATGTTAGTTTATTTGATTTTAATTAAATCCTAGAAATTACTGATAATTTTGGTTTCTAGGATGTTAGTTCAATCCTGGAAATTACTGAAAACTTCAGTTTCTATGATTTTTGTTCAGTCCTAGAAAATACTGAACGTTTTAATTTCTACGATTTTAGAGTATTGTAGTTCAGCCATAGAAACTTCTGGTAACTTCCAGAAAATTAAAAGACTAATACATTTGATTATGTTCTTTGCTTGCTTTGATCAGAGCCTCCTACAATTTGAAATCCACTTTGGTAAATTGAGATATTTGCGGACATACAATTTCCCTGAGTAATTTGCATGAATTTTCTATCAGATACCAGACAGTGTTCGAGTTATCATAGTCTTGAGAGTATTTCCGCGGTCAATGTGATCTCTCTACTGCGACGTTATAGCCTGGAAGACAATACCTGCAATTTCAGAACATAAAATTTTCAGGTATAAATAAACTTGATTGAATCACAAATCACAGGCCAGTGTGGGCACAAACAGATTGTTTGACGTGGCACAGAAGTTCATGGGAAATTGTGAATGTAACAGGCTGGGGCAGATAAATAAACTCGGCTTCTTCTTCTTCTTATTCGTCTTATTCTTCTTCTTTTTCTTCTTCTTCTCCTCCTCCTCCTCCTTCTGTGATTGAATATCTGTGATTGAATGAAAGTTGTATGATGAAGGGCAGAAAGGTAAACGGGCCTGCGTGCCCAGTTCTCAACCCTTTGAAAATAAAGTCTGCTCCTTCATTCGTTCTCTCTTCTTCTTCTCCAATCTCCCTGGAACTGTGAGCTGATGTTCTTTGCAGCCGAGACGGTGAGGATGTTGAACCTCAGCACTGTAGCGACTTGGTAACGAGATTATGGCCGTTATTTTCCCAACTTCTGTCTGCAGTTTAAAAAAAAAAAACCCAGGCAATGTGCTATGCTTATTTAGCAGACTCCACCCCCCATGTGGATTACTGCAATCCCTGCCCCCTTCTTTCTATGAGAACGTTACATTATTTTTTTTCTCATTCGAAATTCCGATGCACATTTACGAACAATTTTTAAAAAAATATTCCTACTCACGGGTTGGGAATTTTGTGCATGAATCGAAAAAAATAAAATTTTGAAGACATATTACCTTCAATGATTGATTCAAATTATGTGAATGTCCGACATTTCTATTTTGAATCTATGGTCTGTTTATTTTCGTCCGTTTAGTTCAGATTATTATATAATAATCTTTAGACACAGTAATGATGCCCAGGGCAAGAAAGTAGTGCGCATGACGTAAAGCAAGGCAGACAATCGTCAACGAAATGAAGGATTTACATCATTTGTCCGTATGTCAGTAATTTACATGTCCCTTGCGGAACTTTGCCTCCCTAATAGCACTCCTGTAGGCCTCTCGGTTGTAAGCAAGATGCCCTGCTGGTGATGCGTCCATTTGTAGATTATCAAGGATGTCTTGCAGCCATTTTCGCTTTGGTCTTCTCTTTCTTTTCCCCATTATGTACCCTTCCAAGACGGTCTTCTCCATATTACCATGACGTTTAATGTGTCCAGAATATTTAAACTCTCTCTGTTTAATCTTTCCTACTAGCCAACCTTCTTCAATATTTAGTTCTTGTAGTATGGATATATTTGTTCTTTTTTGTGACCATGATATGTGAAGGACTCTTCTGTAGCATTTACATGCAAAGGCATTTATGTGTTTCTCAGCTGTTTTGTTAAGTGTCCAGGTCTCACAGGCATATGTTGCGATGGGAAAGATGCATGCCCTTCTTTCCGTGCTTTTGGTCATTATAATGACGCTTCCGGTATACCCCTTGCGTGTGAATGGTCATTATAATGATCATTGGTTTGTTTCAATAAAACAACCGGTGTAACATTTAGATTGTACATATTTCGTCCGCGATTCCGGTGACACTTTTAAAAATGGCGAAAGAGTGCCTAGTTACGAGCGATGCCGAGCGAGAAAAAGGAAGAGAAAGACCGAAATTTTTCAATTTTTGTTGATGTAGATAGGGGTATGGACATGGCCTGTGACCACCCCACTGCTCTTGAATGTATCCCAAGTAGATCTAAACATGTTTAGACGACTGGAGAAGTAGTTAGGAGTTATTTCAGACATTAATTTAGCGCGAATGCAACATAGAATCAGAATATGAGATCGACAAGTAGATCTATACATCTCAGATGGTAAGTAGTGCAGATCTAGACCTAGCCGATGGTGAGCTGGCCAATCATTGTCTAAAAACATCACATTACTTCTTTTTTCCTAAAAAAAACTCTGCATTTATGAAATTTTCATTCATTTAGCTATACTTTGAAACATATTAAGTATACGGAAGTACATGGAAATACTTCTTCTTCTTCTTCTTCGTTCACTTCTACCACCAAAAACCGCACTGTGAACCTACTGAATTCACGCATGTGGTCCTCGTTAGGTCCCGTGGTCCCCTGTGTGGTCCAAAATAGACCACACGAGTTCCACGAAAGGACCACAAGGGGTTCAGAGTATCACAGTGCTTTAGCCTGTATTCTTGGTGGGTCTCGGAAGCGGGATTGCGTGACACCGTGGTTTTCATTGCACCAGTTTGGTCTAGGGTTGGACTTTCTCACCGGAAGACCTCGACGTGTTTGGAATATCAGTGCATCCCCGCTGGGTGAGAGGCGTTAGCCCACCCAGGCCAGAGTTGGACTTTCTCACCGGAAAACCTCGACGTGTTTTGAGATACCCGTGTATCACCGCCGGGTGAGAGGTGGTTGCCTATCTAGACTTCTCTGGTCCAGTGTCTCCGACTTCAGCATTTTGCGGTCGTGGCCGCTACCCTTCCTAGTTGTGACCAGGATGGAGCTTTTGTCCAGGAGGACGAATCCTCGCCACTTGTGACTTCTACCCCTGGGTTGAGCCGGTTTAGGCATTTCCCAGTATGGGCGTGTTTGGGACGGGACCGACCTCTAGGGCAGAGGTACTGTGACATTCATAGCCTTCAAGATTCACCCCTGGTATGAGCCGGTTTAGGCAAAATTCACCAGTATGGGTGTTTATCAGGCGTTACCGACCTCTAGAGCGGAGGTGGCATGACATGTCTAGCCATCGAGTTCCACCCCTGGTGTGTGCCGGTTTAGGCATATTTCACCAGTGTAGGTGTATTTCTGACGTAGGCGGCCTCTAGAGCAGAGGTGCCGTGGTATAGCTCTCGTAGCGATACTACTGGACATACCAGGTTAAACTTCACTTTCCACCACCTTTTCCCATCGGCGCCGCACAGCAACCTTTATTTCCGCATTTACTTCCTTAACCGGCAGGAGCTTCACTCCACACGCGGTATTTGAAAAGTCAAGCCAGCAGTGACTTAACCTCTGGGACAAGCCGGTTCATGCATTTCACCCGATATGACTGCACTCAGGACGTGGCCGACCTCCAGACCAGAGGTGCCGTGATTTGACTGTTTGCTTCGCTTTATTCTTTCAACCACCTTTTCCGCAGTGATGCTGCGCGGCAACCTCATTTGCAAATTTCTTCATTGGCCGGGAAGAGCACCGCTCCACGCACGGCAGCTGAAGATCTCGCCAACAGCGGCAGATGAGCTACCAAACGTGACACTCATCTACCCTAAGTAACTGGTTTTCAGGCGCCAGATATTCGCCCTCGCCCCTTCTCCTGTCAGTTTAAACAGTTCTGCCACGGGAAGGCCAGGAGCTGGACTTGACTGCCAGAGGCTGTTTGTGGCGCGTTTGCAGTCCTTAGACACCATGGAAATACTGTTTTCCATTCCATTTTACAACTAGACCCCCTTACAGACCAAGACCCGCGTTTTTAGTCTAGCACTCCAGAACACGTCCGTGCTTCTTCCTCCAGCAAGGGAAGAACTAAAAATCTTATTTTTGTAGGTCTCTCTGTTCTTTAGTTGTTTTATTTTTTGAAGAGCGATAGATGTCCTTCAATTAGTTAGGTAATGATCCAAGATATCAAATAAAAAGTACAAAACAAATAATAAATAATAATGAACATGAACGTGAAAATTACAAGAACAAAAAAACTGAGTTTCATTTCGTTTTTTTCTTTTCTCTTGACTTTGGATAATCAAATTTTAAACAACTGTATTACCAAAACGTGTGCCTCTAATCGTGGCCAGATAAAAACATGGCGACTGTTTTTTCTATAAACTTTTTATGTCGTTCATGGCATTTTGTTTTCCTAGCGAAAGAGAGAGAATAAGAATGCAACACAGAAAAAGAAAGATATTAAATTAAATGTTCTCACCCAGTCTGAGCTAGTTTCACTTCTTTGTTCGGGTCTCTGGAGTATCTATTCCTCGGCGATTGGTCGATTTGTGCCGGAATTTGTCTGTCTCCTTCTCATTGGCTAATCTTTCCTGTGACTATCCAATCGTCTCTGTCGGCTTTTTCTCACGAAAAGACCAAATAGTGTCTTTTCTCTGTAGGTATTGACTTGGCTCCTACATACAAGACGTTCTTTGGTATGTTGTTTATTGGGAACATCCAAATGCTGAACGATGCCTTCTTGATTGTCTGAAAAGAACGATGTCTTCTTCATTGTCTGTCTGAAAACATCTTCTTCAGCGAGAACGTTTGTTTTATTGAGTTTGTGTTCCGAGTGTGAGTTATATTTAATATCCATCCTCTTTTTTAGTGCTTGGAGTGTGAGTTATATTTAATATCCATCCTCTTTTTGGTGTTTGGAGTGTGAGTTCTATTTAATATCCATCCTCTTTTTGGGTGTTTAGAGTGTGAGTTCTATTTAATATCCATCCTCTTTTTTGGGTGTTTGGAGTGTTAGTTCTATTTAATATCCATCCTCCTTTTGGGCGCTGGCCTTCTCGTTCACTGTATATATATATATATATATATATATATATATATATATATATATATATATATATATATCACAACATATTCCTTCTACAGGTGTTTTCTTTATTTGTGTGTGTCTCACCGGCGTGGAATTCTGTTGTGCCACAACGACGGTGCGGCACATTTTTTGACAGTTAATTGTCGCTGTTGCACATCTCTCTTTGCCCTTCACTCTGACATTTTGTGTTGTATGTTGGTGTGCGAGGGCGGGACCCTCAGGCAACCTCGTCGGGCCCCCAGGGTCAGTTACTACGGACATCCTAGAACATGGAAAGCACAAAATCAGGGGGAAAAACCATGACTGCCGGACCCCAAGATACAACTCCAGTTCCCTTCCCCCTCCCCCCCCCTCTCTCTCTCATCTGACCTGGGTGTGGGACTGATGGCCTTTTATAATACGGAGTTGATGTTTATGTCCCACTGTAAATAGTTGATGATATCTTCCCCGGTGCATGAATGAACGATTAAAGTTGATGTTTTCTCTCTCAATACAAGAGCTCATTTACTGAAAGTTTTATCTACCCACAGAAACGTTCCTGCCAGTTTTCCCCTGTATAATGTTGCCTGCAGCCATTATCAAAATTAGGATTATATCTACAAAGATAAATAATTGATTTGGCTTCTTGATGCGCAAACTATTTACCGTAAACATTTTAACACGTGGGTTTGGCTAGTAATGTGCACCCAGATTGTGCAGTATATCCTGATACAGTTTAGATAACGCAGCTGCACCTTCGTTATTATGTGGAAGTGTCATATTGTCTGTTTAATGTTATCTCCCACTTACCGAGCGAACTTTTCCTGTGCGTCCTTATAGATTCTCTCCCTTCATTTTCTAGCGTCAACCAACCATTTTAGATTTGGTTCCAGACAGACAGGCAGACAGATACAGAGATAAGACGACAGACATGAAGGCAGACTGACAGGAAGGCAGGAAGAGAGTTTGAGAGACAGACAGACAGCCAGCCAAACGGACAGACAAACAGATAGATAGATAGATAGATAGATAGATAGATAGATAGATAGATAGATAGATAGATAGATTGGTGGGTGGGTGGGTGGGTGGATGGATAGATAGATAGATAGATAGATAGATAGATAGATAGATAGATAGATAGATAGATAGATAGATTGGTAGGTCGGTAGGTCGACAGACAGACAGACAGGCAGGCAGGCAGGCAGGCAGGCAGACAGACAGACAGTTTTTTAAAATTGCTTAATTCAAATGGACGGACGGATGGATGGATGGATGGATGGATGGATGGATGGATAGATGGATGGATGGATGAATGGAATTTACACAATGTTATTTGTTTAAAGTTTTCTATATCCTTGTTAAATTTGATGATTTAAGTTAACGAAGAGTGCTAACATGAACAGTCAATTAGATTCCGTTTTAACATGAGTAGTAGGTTGAGTTTAAATGTTAACATGAGTATTCTATTTGGAATGAGTTTTAACGTGAGCAGTCGATTTGGTTTAAATGTTAACATGAGTTGTCAAATTAGATTAAATTTTAATATGAGCAGTCGATTTTGTTTAAATGTTAACATGAGTGGTCACTTCTGCTTAAATGTTAACTTACATTTTACATCCTCCCCGTGCCGTTAAACGTCACATAGTGCCCGCATAGTTGTTTGCCAAGTTTTCCTGTTTTCTGCGAGTCTTTCAACCTCATCAATGGATGTTATGCCTACTAAACCGTCTTCTCTTAGCAATGTTCTCTTTAGAGTTTCACGTGGTCGACCTCTTTTTCTTTGGCCTGTTGTGTTCCATTTGCTAGCTTGTTTTGGGATTCTCTGACTGTTTATTCTCATCACGTGACTGACATATGTCCATATTCTTTTTCTGTTTTATATGAGACAGGCTGTTCTTTGCTCATCTGTCGTATCTCTGCGTTGTTCTTGAATTCATTCCACTTTATACCAAGTATTTTACTTAGGCATTTGTTTTGAAACATTTGTTTTCAACACGAGAAGTCAGTTTGAATTAAATTTAAACATGAACATTTGACTGTGTTTAAATGTTAACATGAGTTGTCGATTTTGTTTCGATGTTAACATGAGTGGTCGATTTGGTTTAGGTTTCAGGAGAGTCAGTCAAATGAAGACCGTTAAATTTATTCTCCTAATTTATTGCAACAAAAATGTCATAGATCTCATCATTTCTTCTTCATGGGCTCCACTACCTTTCTATGCACGCCCTCTGCCGCCAGGAAGCGATCGCCTTCAGCTTCCGACCGCCCGTTGAAGTTCTTGACTTGATCTTATCGTGGATGATGTGGGTGTGCTGATGTGCTGAACATGAGCTCATCGTTGATGATGTGGGTGTGCTGATGTGCTGAACTTCAGCTCATCGTTGATGATGTGGGTGTGCTGATGTGCTGAACTTCAGCTCATCGTTGATGATGTGGGTGTGCTGATGTGCTGAACTTCAGCTCATCGTTGATGATGTGGGTATGCTGAACTTGAGCTTATCGTGGATGGTGTGGGTGTGCTGATGTGCTGAACTTGAGCTTATCGTGGATGGTGTGGGTGTGCTGATGTGCTGAACTTGAGCTTATCGTTGATGGTGTGTGTGTGCTGATGTGCTGAACTTGAGCTCATCGTTGATGATGTGGGTGTGCTGAACTTGAGCTTATCGTGGTTGGTGTGGGTGTGCTGATGTGCTGAACTTGAGCTTATCGTGGTTGGTGTGGGTGTGCTGATGTGCTGAACTTGAGCTTATCGTGGATGGTGTGGATGTGGCGATGGTGTCACACCTCACATTCAGAACTACAGCTTTTTCTTTCATTGAGTCTCACTGGATGGTTTCCCACCTAGAACTGATGCTAGTGTCACTCTTCTGTGTGACTGGCCTGGACGAGTGAGGTCAGATACAGAACTAGGGCCAGTTCAGAACTTTATCATCATCATCATGAACAGCATCATCATCATTATTATTATTATTATTATTATTATGTGCCGTGCCAGATAGCATTTTCTCCATTCCTATTTTATTTAACATAACATTCATCTGAATACATACTTTATCTCCTGTATTTCTTCGTCCTGTATGTTTTTGTATGATTGAGGCTCACGCCGAAACGTCACAACTGTGTACTCGTTAATTAATCAAGCTGTTCCTACTTTTTTTCCCTAGTTTATACGTTTTGGTATCACAGCTTTGCTGCAGCGGCTTTGTGTATAGTTGTATCTTACATCCTTCCCGTGCCGTCAAACGTCACATGGGACATGCACAGTAGTTCGCCAGGTTTTTCCGCTTTCAGAGAGAATTTCAACCTCATCAAGGGATTTTATACCCACTGAGCTGGCCTCTCTTAACGACGTCCTCTTTAGAGTATAGTTATATGCTTAGTTTTATATACTTAGTTTTGTACACTTAAGTTTTATATACTTAGTTTTATATACTTAAGTTTTATATACTCAGTTTTATATACTTAGTTTTATATACTTAAGTTTTATATACTTAGTTATATATAGTTAAGTTTTATATACTTAGTTTTATATACTTAAGTTTTATATACTTAAGTTTTATATACTTAAATTTTATATACTTAAGTTTTATATACTTAGTTTTATATACTTAAGTTTTATATACTTAAGTTTTATATACTTAGTTTTATATACTTAGTTTTATGTACTTAGTTTTATATACTTAAGTTTTATATACTCAATTTTATATACCCTGTTTTATATACTTAGTTTTTATATATTTAAGTTTTATGTACTTAGTTTTATATGCTTTGTTTTATATACTTAAGTTTTATATACTTCTTTTTATATGTTTAGTTTTATATATGTATACACTAATTATTTCAGTGTTAGCAATCATGCTTCTTCAACATTGTTCCATCCTTGCCGCTTACGAATAATTCATCTTTTCTTCTACTGTGCCACTTGGTCAGTCCTACGAGATATTTTTCTCTTGGCCTTCCTCTCTTCCTTTTTCCCCTTGAATTTTCCAGTCATTGCCATGTTCTCCAACTTCTGTCTTCTCGTGACGTGTCCAAGATATTGTGATTGTTTTTTTCTTTCAATAATTTGAAGTAGTTTTTCTTTGTTCTGAAACTTCTTTGAGGATTCTTCGCTTGTTTTTCTGTCCGACCAGGGTAGTTGCTCCATCCGTCTCCATATCTACATCTTCGTTGTTTCCAGCTTCTTTGTCATCTTTTTGTTGACTGTTCACGTTTCACAGCCACATAACAATACTGGTTATATATCCTACATCTTACATCTTACATCCTTCCCGTGCCGTTAAACGTCACATAGGGCCCGCATGGTAGTTCGCCAAGATGTCCTGTCTTCGGCGAGTTTTTCAACCTCATCACGGGATGTTATGCCCACTGAACTGACCTCTCTTAACAATGTCCTCTTTAGAGTTTCACGTGGTTGACCTCTTTTTCTTCGGCCTGTTGTGTTCCATTTGATAGCTTGTTTGGGGATTCTCTGATTGTTTCTTCTCATCACGTGACCGACATATGTCCATCTTCTTTTTCTGATGAACCATCAGACAGGTCGTTGTTTGCTCATCTGTCTGATCTCTGTGCTATTCCTGAATTCATTCCACTTTATGACGAGTATTTTCCTTAGGCATTTGTTTTCGAAAGAGTCTAATTTCTTATTTCTTTAGTTGTTTTCCAGCTTTAACATGCATAAATGAGGGTGGATATTACATTTGAATTGAATAATCTTAACTTGGTTTTTGTTCTTATAACTTTTGAAGGTCATATGTTCTCACGGTTCTTGAAGGTCAATGCTGCTGTGGCAATTCGAATTCTAACTTCTTTTGTGGTGTCACCATTGTGGTCTATACAGCTGCCGATATATGCAAAATGGTAGACTTCTTCAACAACTGCTCCTTCTACGTATATTTGTCCTTTCTCGTTAAAGAGAACCTGCATTATTTTTTGTTTTATCCTTTGTAATTAATTTATTTAAAATGTAATTAAATATAATTTTAAAAATTTAATTAAAAACAAACTGGCTTCATATAGCGCTGTAATACTCTTTCCCTCATTTCCCTGCGTTTACAAACTTGCTGCAGTAGCGAGCATGCATCACCATAAAGAACCTTCATTCGCTGATAAATTTCTACAGGTTTCTCGTTAACGCTTTGCCCCCACGTG
The DNA here is from genome assembly GCA_009760885.1 of Achatina immaculata. Taxonomy (NCBI): domain Eukaryota; kingdom Metazoa; phylum Mollusca; class Gastropoda; order Stylommatophora; family Achatinidae; genus Lissachatina; species Lissachatina immaculata. Next base: position 8,677,389 of record CM019710.1, read on the forward strand.
AATCTCGTTCCTTACATCAGTACCTTTCTATTGTACTGTGACGTGTCGAAGAAAGTTTTGGGGCCATTTGACCGGCCTCGGTGATGGACTTCCCGCAGTTTCTGAGTGTTTCTATAACTCCACATATCCGTCTTTTCCTGGGTCTTCCTCTTGATCTGTGTCTTGTAGTTCTTTGGTTGAAGACCCTCGTGGCTGGCTCTATGAGCGTCATTATCATTAGGGAGTGTCTACCGGTACATGGAACTCAAGCTACTGCGCATGTCCACTGACTTTTGCACTACCATGAATAACAGACTAGGAATCACGAATAACAGACTGGGAATATGTACTAGAAAATGAGGATGCTTTCATCCGTCCGTCTAGCTCAGCCGGTGGAGCATGCGTTTCTTATTATAGGGGTTATGGGTTCGAACCTCACTAGTGGCGAAGTTTTTTTTTTAAGTTTTATATTTATATTTTGGATTATGACACTATTTATTTGTCTTTAATAAGAACAATTATACTTCTAACTTTTAGAAAAACTAGCAATTTCGCATGTCCACTGACCGTTTGTCCCGGACGGAGTAAATGTTCCACCCCGAATTCGGTTAGGACCCTGGCTCGACTATCTATCCTGGAAGGAGTACACGCCACACCCCCGGTTAGGACCCTGCCCCCACTTTCCGTCCTGGCTCGACTCAGGAGCAGGGATTAGGGGAAATTCTTCCCCCAAAAAGCTGGACAGATAAAAAGTAAAGTTGGCTGATGTGCCGTACAGTGTCAGTGTAGGTCACACAACGTGCGAATAGCATGTACCAATAAACACAGCCGTATCATTAAGTGGCAAAAGCACTTAAATTCTTTGTTTCTCTATGTACTACATGGCGCAGTTCCTACCAACTGTCTTGTATCGTCACTTACCTTGCCCCTCCTGGTGACGTTTGCTGCTTTTTCTTAGGCAACTCTTAGGCATGCAGATATTCTTGTTTGCTGTTTCTTGGTTAATGCCCCTATTTGACACTGGTAGCACATCCATCCATCCACGCATTCTCTGCCCCCTGTCTGGGGCATAGGCCATCAACAAGGGTTCTCCATTTATTTCTGTCCTGAGCTGCTTCTTATATCTGTTTCCAGATGTTGTCCATCTTTCTGACCTCTGCTCCAAGACTCATTCGGCAGGACCGGTAGCACAACATTGCTATAAACATGCTATTAATTAGTTATCTCGTGGCTTCCAGTGGGATGTTAGCGTTAGAAAGTGCCGGAGATAGCTGGAATGTAATGTCAGAGATAGCTGGTATGTATGTAATGTCAGAGATAGCTGGTATGTAATGTCGGAGATAGCTGGTATGTATGTACTGTCAGAGATAGCTGTGTGTAATGTCGGAGATAGCTGGTATGTAATGTCAGAGATAGCTGTGTGTAATGTCGGAGATAGCTGGTATGTAATGTCAGAGATAGCTGGTATGTAATGTCAGAGATAGCTGGTATGTAATGTCAGAGATAGCTAGTATGTAATGTCAGAGATAGCTGGTATGTAATGTCAGAGATAGCTGGTATGTAATGTCAGAGATAGCTGGTATGTAATGTCGGAGATAGCTGGTATGTAATGTCGGATATAGCTGGTATGTAATGTCGGAGATAGCTGGTATGTAATGTCAGAGATAGCTGGTATGTAATGTCAGAGATAGCTGGTATGTAATGTCAGAGATAGCTGGTATGTAATGTCAGAGATAGCTGGTATGTAATGTCAGAGATAGCTGGTATGTAATGTCGGAGATAGCTGGAATGTAATGTCAGAGATAGCTGGTATGTAATGTCGGATATAGCTGGTATGCAGCTTACGTCAGTAGTAAAGAAATGACTATAGGGCGACGCTTAGAATTTCAGTACCAACGTGGTTCGCCCTTATAACATGAGAAGTCAATTTTGTTTAACTTCTAACAAGAATAGAAAATTATTTTAACTGAGGAACACAGATTAAAAAAAAAAATATTTAGTGTTCTCCTTAGAATCTCAGTTCTGTTGTGATAATCTTCCTTGTGTTTCTTGGCTGTATTTTGTCCGTGTTGGACAAGGACAGCATAGAGTTGGGAGGAAAATTGTGTTGTACAGTGCTCTTTTTGTTTGCTTGTTTTTGTTTCAGTTGCGATGTATTTGTTTTTTTTTTCAGTTAAAGATGGGAATTTTCCCATGATCTGATTCCCTTTACTGCATCTGTCCTCAATCTCAGCGTCAGTTTTCCTTAAGAGGATATTTGAAATGCTTCACTTTTTTTTTCAATGGGCGATTATCGAGGAAGATCTTTGTTGGGTGGGATATCTTCTCTCGCTTCGGTCATGAAGCACAGGAATGATTTATACAAGCTGACAAGTACATCAGTGTAAGAAAGGACCTCGAGGAAAGGTCGTCCATCACGTACAAGTCTGAAACTCGCTGGACGGGATGTCATGTCAGTATCGGAGAATTTGTTGTTAAAATTACGGGTTTGATACGAGTTAACTTTGTATTCTTTTGACCTCGATACGTTAACTTTGTATTCTCGTGACCTTGATCAAGTTAACTGTGTATTCGTTTGACCGTGATAAAGTTAACTTTGTATTCTCTTGACCTTGATAAAGTTAACTCTATATTCTCCTGACTCATCAGCAAATCACCAGCAAGTTGCTTGAATCTTCTGCTGTCGTTTCCTTGAACAACAGAAGAAAATGCGTTGACTGACGGACGTAAATTTACTGCTATCTGACGCAGAAAGAAAACTCATCCCCAGAAAATGAACAGAATAAATGTTCAGAGTGGAAAAATATCGATCATCATCATCATGATCATCATGATGTTTCATCTCCCTAGGGAGAGTTCACTGCAGCTGTCCTTCACCTTGATCTGCCCTTGGTTTTGCCCAGGGCTGCACTCGGTCAGGCTCAATCCAGGCAATTTTCTGATGTTGTCCACCAATCTTTATCTTCGTCCAGCTCTTGCTTGTTTTCCCTTCAACTTTTCCCTCAAGTATGTTTCCCATGTTTATATAATGTTCTCTTGATATGACAAAACTTTGTAGCTGTCTCGTTTCAGTATTTCTCTTTTCAGTCTAATTTGATTTAGCACCTCTTTCTTTCTGTCTGTCCATGAAATTCGTCCTATTCTCCTATGTGTCCATAATTCCAGATCTCCATTTTCTTATTTCATGTCCATGTTTCTACACCACAGAGTAGTGCCAGCATAAATAACTCTTGCTAACTTCTAGCACCAGTTGTTGTGTGATATGTTTTCATGTAGTCATCAGTCATTTGCGTGTCCCTTGCGGAACTTTGCCTCCCTAACAGTTCTCCTGCAGACCTCTCGGTTGTGAGCAAGATCCCCTGCTGCTGATGCATCCATTTGTAGATTATCAATGATGTCTTGCACCGTGGTCTTCCTCTCTTTCTTTTTCCGATTATGTACCCTTCCAAGACGGTCTTCTCATGACGTTTAAATGTCCAAAATATTTAAGTTTTCTCTCTTTAATCTTCCTTACTAGCCAACCTTCTTCAATATTAAGTTCTTGTTGTATGGATATATTTGTTCTTTTTTGTGTCCATAAAGACATTTATGTGTTTCTCAGCTCTTTTGTTAAGTGTCCACGTCTCACAGGCATATGTTGCGATGGGAAAGATACATGCCCTTAAAAATCTTATTTTTGTAGTTCTGTCTGTTCCTCTCCACAGATTCTTTAGTTGTTTTACTTTCTGAAGAGCGATAGATGTCCTCCTTTTAATTTCCCTCATTGTATCTCCATTATTAGTTTGCAGTGATCCAAGATATTCAAAACTCTCCACTTCTTCCAATTTTTCCTCATTGATACATATTTCAACTGCCTTGTTTGTTTTGTCAGTTGTCATCAATTTAGTTTTATTCACATTAATATGGAGGTTTTACTCTTCACTGTTCTTACGGACTGACATAATTAGTTTTTCCACTCCTTTTTATGTTGTGGACAATAATACTGTGTCATCAGCATATCTAATCTCTGTTATTTCATAACCTCCAATTATTATGGCATCGTAATATTCTTTGTCTACATATTCTCTAACATTCCTCATTATATTTTCAGTATACAAGTTAAATAAGTAAAGCGACAATATGCACTCCTGACGACCCCAAGTTGTGGTTTCACCATTTATTCTTACTGCTGCCTGTTGGTCTAGATACAACAGTGATATGTTCTCATATAAGAATGTGTTATTTTATTTTGATTTTCTACAGTGTAATTTCAGTCATTCCTTTCTTCTATTAATTTATGTTCCTATTTCCCATCATTTGTTGCTATCCTGTGTCTCGAATGTATTCGCTTTTGTTACTTCTTCTAATATGTCTCCTTTTATCCGTACAGTTGGCTTTAATTCTTCCTTCCTGACTGCCTTGACCTCTATATTTCTGACATTTATTTTGAATTCACGTTTTTTAAAATATATCTTGTTTATTTGTGTCATAAGAATGATAATAATTTGATAGAGTGATACGCGAAAGAATATGAACTTGAATATCGGTCATGCTCTGCTGCTCGCCTAGAGATGGGCCTCCCTACGCTCAGGTCACTGCCTTATGTGCTCAGCCTTTAACCTCAGTGTTGTTCGTACTGTGTGTTGGGTGATGGTGGCAGTGGCACATTGACTAAATACAGCTCGATCTTTTCCCCCCAAAGTTCTGAATGCCTGCCACTGCCCTTCGTTATTCCTCTTTCGAAATTAGTCTTTGGTCATAGTCGCTGCATTCAACACGTTCTTTGTTAATCTCCCTGTAATCACAGAATATGAGTGCCAGGGTATACAACCCTGCAAAAACTCATGTAAAATTAACGCCCTTGGTAAGTCTTTTTGTATACTAGGGTTCTCAGTGTGTGACAGCCCCAGTGGCAGAGCTAAGTTTTGGGCGTGTGATGTGACCTGCACGGGCTTCGTGTGAAGAAAGGACAGCTTTAGTCGAGAAACTACTGAAGCTGTGCTTTTTTAGTTAATCTAATTCAGTGTTTCCCACAGTGGGCGATAACACCCCCTTGTGGGCGTTGGAAACGACGGGGGGGGGGGGGGGGGGTCGATTTGAAGAAAAGGGGGCAGTGAGGGCATGGAGTGGGGGGGGAGCTTTGAGGGAAAACGAAGCAGCAGACCGGGGAGGGGGGGGGGCAGCAATACCTCCCTTCTTAACACTTCTCAACCTGATATTGAGAAACTTGTGTCCCGATATGAAACTCATCCATCACATTGAAAGTTGAGAAAATAGTGCAGTAGGTGAGTTAATGTTAAGTAAATTGATTTTCTAGCTGAAGTTTTTAGTTGTGTACTGCATATTCTTCCTTAATACGCCATTGCAGGAATAGTACACAACGAGGAGGGGGTGAGGCGGGTATGTGTGTATGTGGGGGGGGGGGGGATGTTGAGGATTTGGCCTAGGAGAAAGGGGGCGGCAGACCGAACATGCATGGGAAGCACTGGTCTAATTTTTTTTTTCGTCACCTGTTGTGAGGATATAGGTAGCACTGTTCTTGTGTTAGGTGCGTGTAATAATTAGAGAGTGAAACAAAGCGGCAGAGATATGCCACCACTGCTTGTGGTTTGTGGCTTCCTGGAGACGGCACAGATATGCCACCACTGCTTGTGGTTTGTGGCTTCCTGGAGACGGCACAGATATGCCACCACTGCTTGTGGTTTGTGGCTTCCTGGAGACGGCACAGATATGCCACCACTGCTTGTGGTTTGTGGCTTCCTGGAGACGGCACAGATATGCCACCACTGCTTGTGGTTTGTGGCTTCCTGGAGACGGCACAGATATGCCACCACTGCTTGTGGTTTGTGGCTTCCTGGAGACGGCACAGATATGCCACCTCTGCTTGTGGTTTGTGGCTTCCTGGAGACGGCACAGATATGCCACCACTGCTTGTGGTTTGTGGCTTCCTTGAGACGGCACAGATATGCCACCACTGCTTGTGGTTTGTGGGTTCGCCGTTGTGGAGTAGCTGCTGACGTCGTAACTTGGTATCTGTATAGAGTAGCTGCTGACGTCGTAACTTGGTATCTGTATAGAGTAGCTGCTGACGTCGTAACTTGGTATCTGTATAGAGTAGCTGCTGACGTCGTAACTTGGTATCTGTATAGAGTAGCTGCTGACGTCGTAACTTGGTATCTGTATAGAGTAGCTGCTGACGTCGTAACTTGGTATCTGTATAGAGTAGCTGCTGACGTCGTAACTTGGTATCTGTATAGAGTAGCTGCTGACGTCGTAACTTGGTATCTGTATAGAGTAGCTGCTGAGGTCGTAACTTGGTATCTGTATAGAGTAGCTGCTGACGTCGTAACTTGATATCTGTATAGAGTAACTGTTGACGTTGTAATTTGATATCTGTATAGAGTAGCTGCTGACGTAGTAACTTGATATCTGTATAGAGTAGCTGCTGACGTCGTAACTTGATATCTGTATAGAGTAGCTGCTGACGTCGTAGCTTGATATTTGTATCTGACCGCCAGTAGTTCGACACTTAACTCGATGTGCAAGTGTCTTATCCATAATTAAACATCATCAGATATTTGATACAAAAAAATACAGCCACCCACTATTACCACAGAAAGAAAACTGCTACAAAGGAATTTGATATGCTGATATCGAATATCACACTACTCAAATACGATACCAATCATTCAATCAATCATTTGCATGTCTCATGCAGAACTTTGTCTCCCTAACAGCTGTCCTGTAGGTCTCCTATTTGTAAGCTGCTGATGCATTTATCTGCAGATTATCAACGATGTTATGCAGCCATCTTTGCCTTGGTCTTCCTCTCTTTCTTTTTCCTATTATGTACCCTTCCAAGACGGTCTTCTCTAAATTCTCATGACATATAATGTGTCCAAAATATTTAAATTTTCTCTGTTTAAGCCTCTTTACTAGCCAGCCTTCTGCTCTTGCAGTATGGATATAAGTTTCTTTTTTTGTGCCCACGATATTTGAAGAACTCTTCTATAGCATTTACATTCAAAACATTTGTGTGTTTATCAATTGTTTTGTTAAGTGTCCAGATCTCACAGGCATATGTTGCGATGGGAAAGATACATGTCCATAAAAATCTTATTTTTGTAGTTCTGTCTGCTCCTCTCCACATATTCTTTAGTTGTTTTACTTTCTGAAGAGCGATAGATGTCCTCCGTTCAATTTCCCTCATTATATCTCCACTACTAGTTAGTAGTGATCCAAGATATTCAAAACTCTCCACTTCTTCCAGTTTTTCCTCATTGATACATATTTCAGCTGCCTTATTTGTTTTGTCAGGTGTCATCAATTTAGTTTTCTTCGCATTAAGATAGAGGTTTTGCTCTTCACTGTTCTTACGGACTGACATAATTAGTTTTTCCATTCCTGTTTTGTGTTGTGGACAGTAACACTGTGTCATCAGCATATCTAATCTCTAGTATTTCATAACCTCCAATTGTTATGGCATAGTAATATTCTTTGTCTACATCTTCTCTAACATTCCTCATTATATTTTCAGTATACAAGTTAAATAAGTAAAGCGACAATATGCACCCCTGACAGAGCCCTTATTTTATGACAAACCAAGTTGTTGTTTTACCATTTATTCTTACTGCTACCTTTTGGTCTAGATACAGAAGTGATGTTAACTGTATCAAATGTATTGGAAATTCCATTTTTCCATTATTTCCCAAAGTTTCTGGTGTTGCACACAATCAAATGCCTTTGAATAGTATATAAAAGATAAATATAGATTCATATTAAATTATCTGCATTTCTCTATTATTAATCTTATATTGAATATGATCTCTTGATCCTCTTCCTTGCCTGAAACCAGCTTGGACCATATTGACTTCTTCTTCTATTTTCGTACGAAATCTACCCATTATGATTTTAAATGTAATTTTACTGGCATGAATAATCAGGGCAACAGTTCTGTAGTTTGTGCATAATTTCAGGTTACCCTTTTTTTGGCAGTGGTATGAATACAGTTCTTTTCCATTCTTTTGGCCAAATACCTGAATGCTATATCTTTTTACATAGTGCATGATAGATTGTTGCACTTACCTTTCCTCCTGCATTAATAAATTCACCTGTTATCTCATCACATCCCGGTGATTTACCATTTTTCAGATTCTTTATTGCCCATAAAACTTCTTCTATTGTCGGTTCGGGTTCTTTCTCCTCCAATAATAATTCACACTGTTGATTCCTGCTTTCACAGTCGGTTGTTTCATGCACTTCTTTGCAATATGCCTTCCATCTTTCTAGAATTTCCTCTGTCTGTCAAGGTATTCCCCATCTCATCACAAATTACATTTAGTTTAGGTGTGACATTTCTCGTCAATGTCTTCATTTCTTTAAACTTCTTCTTCTTCTTCTTCTTCGTTCGCATTGTCTGTCTATATCTGCAGTCCTGTCTCTTGGATAAATTTCACTGTTTTTTGTAACTCATGTATGGAACCGTAGAGCTTATCTTCTTTAGTGGTTTCACTGGGCCAGTAATTATTTCTCAGTGTCTCGTAGTTGATGCAGTTCTGGAGGATATGTTCCACAGTTTGGGGCACCTGGGCACATGTACATAGATTAGTAGTACCAACCTTAAACTTTGTATACATATGACTTCGGAGTCAGCTGTGTCCTGTTCGGAGACGGAAGATGGTGACTTGTTCCTTTCTGTTTAGCATGTGATAGTCATCATGTGGTGGTGTTTGTGGCTTCCTGTAGGTTTTTATCATGCTTTTCTTCTGATTATAGGTGACTGGTATGTCTGGTTGCTTCATTTCAGTGCCCTCTTTAGCCAGATGGTCAGCTTTCTCATTGCCTGGTATCCCACAGTGGGAGGGAATCCATTGCAAAGTGACTCCATGTTGTAAGTCAATTTTTTACAAGGCATCCTTAAGGTCTGGTAGTTTGTTGCTCTGAAGAGCTTCCAGTACTGATCTTGCATCTGTGAGAATTACTACAGGACATGTATCAATTCTGGAGTCTGATAGTTTTTCAACTGCAGCAATAATTGCCCTAACTTCTGCATCAAAGTTGTTGCAGTATTTACCAGTGGGTATGGAAATCTTGTCAATGGTGTTGTTTGGATATTCAGTATATGCTCCTGCCCCTCCATTCTTTATGGCATTATGTGCAGATCCATCTGTATACACACGTATCCAGGTGTCACATGGATATTTGTCATCTAGAACACTAAGTGTGGCTGTTGATCTTACAAGACTGCTCTGCATCTCACCATTCTGCACACCTTTCACTTCAGTCTGAATAGTTATTTGTGTATAATCTGCTTCTTTCCATGGTGTATGCTCTGGTACAGATGATAATGGAGCGACTACAGTTGGAAGGTCAGGTATCAGCTTACGCATACGCTTGGCCTGATGAATGAAGCTGCTTCTTTTAAGCCGTCCTAATGCCAGGTTATTGAATCTCTCTTTCAGGGGATGGCTTACAGAGCTAAGGAATTTTTCTCCCATGGTCATGACCTTTGTGTCTCTGCGTTCCTTTAGCGCTTTAACACCAACTATTTTCTGCATTTCTACTATTGGTGTGGACCTCATGGCACCTGTGATAATCCGTAGTGACTGATTTTGAACCTTGTCTAGATTATGCAGCGTAGTGTTTGATGCTGTGCACCAAGATGTTGAGCCATATTCTAAATGTGGTAGAATACTTTGGTGATATACATTCTTGAGGATTCTTTCACTAGCTCCCCATGTGGTTCCACTCAATTTTCTTAATATGGCTAGTTTTCTTCTGGCTTTTGCATCTGCACTGTTGATGTGTTGCTTCCACGTCAGTTTTGAGTCAAGAGTCACTCCTAAGTAAGTGGGTTGGTTGTTCATCCTTAAGGGTATTTCATTTACAAAGATCTTACCTGCTTTCTGTTTAGATGAGAGGGTGAACAGAGTGGTACTTGATTTCTCTGTGTTGATACTTACACACCATTTGTTTGTCAATGATGTCAAGATGTCTGCTGCTCTTTGGAGTCTCTGTGTAGCAACTGTCGCATATTCATCTGTACACCACATGACCAGATCATCTGCATACAGTGCCGCTTTGATTCCATAGGGAAGTTCCTTGACCAGGTCATTAATGAATACAAAGAATAGTGTAGGCGAAAGGACTCCTCCTTGTGGTACACCGTGTCGCAGAAGTACTTTCTGGCTTTTGTGTCCATCCATTACTACTCTAGCTCTTCTATTGTGTAAATAGGACTTTATCCAGTTGTACAGTCTTCCATTCACATTGCAGTTTCTTAGTTTCCACAGCAGACCTTTTTTCCATATTTTATCAAAGGCTTTCTTCAGGTCTATCCACGAGAGATAGGTCACTTGATCTTCCGTACTGTAGTACTGCCTAAATCCTGCTTGTTGTGGAAAGAGAAGGTTTTCACTTTCTAGGTACCATTTTAGCCTCAGGTCAATGATGCGTTCCATCGTTTTGCATAGGCAGCTAGTGAGACTGATTGGCCTGTAGCTGGAGGCAGAATCACTGTTTTTCCCTGGTTTTAGCAGTGGTACCATGCTTGCTTCCTTCCAGATTTGAGGTAACTTACCCGTGCTCCAGCACATATTGAAAATATCCAACAGCTTTCCCATTGCTGCCATTCCCAGGTTCTTGATCATTTCATTGGACACTCCATCTGGTCCTGGTGATTTCCTTGGTTTCAGTTTACTAACTGCTAGGTCTAATTCACTGCGTGTGATTGGTGCATCCATGACCTCCACTTTTCTGACTTGTTCGTCCTCTTTCTGTGGCTCGATGCGCACTGTACGCTCCTTCTCTGGATGGATATCAATGTTGCAGTCCTGTGCAAACATACAAGCAAAGTGATCTGCTACCTGCTTACCTGTAAGAGTTTTCCCATCCTCTATTAGTGTAACCTTTGTACTTCTTCCAGTACTCTCATCATTTAACTGTTTGATTAGTTTCCACAGTTTCCTTCCATCCTTTTCAAAGTTTAGGGACTCTGTTTTCTCTCTCTCCAACTTTCCCGTCTGGCTTGCAGCTTTGCTCTCTGAAATTTGGCCTTAGAATGTTGGTAATTATTGTGGTGTTCTTGGCATGGTCTATTTTCTGCTTGCTTTCGAGCTGCTTCCACGTCATCATGGAGTTTTCCCAGCTCACTAGACCAGTATGGTTTATAGTCCCTGCGAGCTCCTCTGGGAATGGTTTCATGAGCGGCCTGAAGGATACAAGCATTGAATTCCTTCACTATGCTGTTAATATCCTTACCTATTTCTTTAAACATTTCACTATCTCTTCCACACTTCTGATATCCTTCTATATTTTTTCACAATAATCTTGTATGTATTATTTTTGGTCTTTTCTTATGTTGCTTCATACTTCTTTTGTTAAAGATTTATATTTCTCTTTGTTGTTGTTTGTCACTTTCCACTGAGTCTTCATTTCTCTACGTTGTTTTATCAGTTCTAGTGTGCCTGCTGTAATCCATCCATTCTTTTGTGTTTTCTTTACTGGAACCATGTCTTTAGCTGTTGTTATTAAGATATCTTTGGCCTGTGTAGCCAGTTCATCTGGTGTCATCTCCTCCTGTAAGCTATCAGGATTTCGAAACGGTTCTTCACTTCCATACCTATTGTTCTGGTATTTTTGTAAGATCAAAGCGGAGTGGTCTTGATCCTGTAACTGTCTTTTTTATCTTTATCTTCATGTCTGCTATTATTAACTCATGGTCCGTGTCACAATCAGCACATGGTAAAGTTTTTGCTGATGTTATACTTGATCTCCACCTTCTTTGCACTAAAATGTAATCTTTTTGATTCTTGGTTTTCTTATCAGGTGATGTCCATGTGTAGTCTTCTTGGATGTTGTTTAAAAAGTGTGTTAGCGATCATTAGCTCATTTTCCAAGCAAAACGCCATTAGATTATCGCCTGTCTCAGTTCTATGTCCTATACTAAATTTCCCCAAAAATATATCATTCGTCTTATGCTCTTTCTGTACCAATCTTTGCATTAAAATCCCCCATTATTAATACAGTATCATGTTTCTGTACCTGGTCTATCGTCGTGTCGTTTGCAGTGTGTTATAAAAGTCTTCTACTTTCGCTTCTTCTGCTGCTGATGTAGGTGCATATATCCGGATAATTGTTACATTTCTAGTAGTGCCTTTATGTCTGATTGTGAGGATTCTATCACTTACTGGATTGTAACCTAGTAACGCTTTTGATGTTGATTTGTCCAAGTAAAAAGCCACTCCATTCTTTCCTCCTACTTCTCCACCAGAGTATATAAAGATATTATCATTCTCGCTCTTGAAGTGTACTGATTCTTTCCATCGATGTTCGCAGTTCCCAAAATGTGTATCCCCGTTCTTTTCATCTCGTCACTTATTATTTGATACTTTCCCTCATACATACTTCTTACATTCCATGTTCCTACTCTTATTTTTCTTTTTAGTTTGATGCAGGGGTTTCCCTTAGTAACACTGTCAGGATTTTGTCCGTCATCACAATTACTAGTACTGACCTCTGTCTCACACTCTTCCCCAGTGTTAAAATTAGATCTATCTGGCCTGGGGGACTCACCACCAGATCTTTTTCCTATTTGACCTTCCATGTTGTTGTTTGGGCTTCTTGGTATATTTCCAGAAGATAGTTTACCATTGCTTTCTCTCTGGGCAGTGACTGTACTAGTCAGTGATCATAGCCATTGTCCCTATATTGAGATCATCTGCCTACCATCATAGAATGGTGACCATAATCAACATTATCTGTCGGCTGCTCTCTTATTCCATCCACCACCTGCTCCCATGGCTTCACGTCACCCTGATCGGGTACTTCACCTTGCCCAAGGGTGTCCCGTAGACTGACGGAGGTAAAGAGGCGTCTTACTTCTCCTTTTATAGGGGATACCCCTACCCCGTTGACCTGATTTAAACTTTACTGTCTCTAATTTGGTGACTTTATAACTTGTTGGGGCAAATAAACTGAAAGGTTTTCTAAACATGATAATATCACTCTAACGTGCTGAGACTTCTCAAAATGATAGCCTTCCACATTTAAACATTTTCTAAACTACCCCACTTAGGGCATATACTGCTTTCGTGAGCGTGACCGTCAGTGCTCACGGTAGGATTTTGTTAAACTTGAACAACTTTGCCGGAACCACTTTTCTAAATGCCGGTTTAGTCAATGCAACGTTCGGAACTTTACACTTTTGTTTTAAAACGTAAAATGAAACACATTTTACAAACATCAGCGGAGATTAAATTTTCATGTGAATTTTTTTTCCAACCTTATCTGAAGCTTTTATTTGAGATTAAATGTTTACAAAATGTTCACATTCTGAACCAAAGTCAGAACTGACTGATTCTCCTCCGCACAAACCGAGCATCAACAGTCTCCAGGTTTGATTTCGTTGGATGCTATGTTTTTGATAATATAAACCGGTTACGGTAACAGATGATCTCTAAAACTTTCGGTTTTTCCGGGGTTTTTTTCAGTAGGTAATCTAGCTGTAGTTGTCGGTAAACGTGATCACTAGCACACGTAGACGACCGCACATCACAAAACATTCTGATTGTTTGTTGATCAGAAGAGTCCAGTGGGGGTTAGCGCTACATGGGCAGGGCATTACATGGTCAGGGCACTACACTAACTACATGGGCAGGGCACTACACTAACTATATGGGCAGGGCACTACATTAACTACATGGGCAGGGCACTACACTAACTATATGGGCAAGGAACTACATAGACTATATGGGCAGGGCACTTCATAGACTACATGGGTAAGGCACTTCATAGACCACATAGGCATGGCACTATATAGGCAGGGCACTTCATAGACAACATGGGCATGGTATTACATGAACGACATGGGCAGGGCACTACATAGACTATATGTGCAGGGCACTACATGGGCTGCATGAGCAGGGCACTACATGGGCTGCATGAGCAGGGCACTACATGGGCTGCATGGACAGGGCACTACACTAACTACATAAGCAGGGCACTATACTAACTACATGAGCAGGGCACTATACTAACTACATGAGCAGGGCACTACATGGGCTGCATGGACAGGGCACTACACTAACTACATGGGCTGTATAAGCAGGGCACTACACTAACTACATGAGCAGGGCACTATACTAACTACAAAGGCAGGGCACTACACTAACTACATGGGCTGCATGGACAGAGCACTCTTTCTACAATAACTTACCAGCAGAGCATGAAACATCGACTTCTACCTGCTCCAAAGCTATATCCCGCGATTTAAAAAGAAATCAGACATAAACGTCCTCAGAAACATTCTAGAAATGTTGACCAGGTAGATACGGTCAAGGTTGCGCTGTCATACCCTACAGGCACATAGGGATATGGTGTTACTGCCCATATTTTCCTTGACCTGTCAGAGCACTAGAGGATGATGTGGTCAGCAACATGCTTGCCGTCTATCTTTCTGCAGACGGTTACGGGTGCTTGCATCCTGTTGCCATGCTGTTGTGGCTCTTTGCTGTTTGACTGAGTGTTGTGTGAACAGAGACGCAACAGTGTCGTCATCGCTTTCAAGATGGAGGTCAGTTCTGTGTGCCGCGCTACTGAGCTTAGTGCTATAGCACCACTGTGAACTGTGAATTTCGCATAGATAGCATTGATGGTTCTTAGTTGCATCTACTCGGCCAATGGTGAACTGTGATGGTCTTTGTGTGTCCTGGTTAGTCTCGGCGCATTAGCTACGAAGTTCGTGCCGAGAGCGACGCTGACTAGTTTCGCGTGTGGACTGCTGTACTTCCTAACATGGCGTCCTCGCTGGGTGACAAGGACTGATTCGAATGACCACCGATGAACATTCTTTGCGATACTCACTGGCACAGGCGGTGGAGCTATTATAGAAGTACCTCCCCCACGGTGATACCAATAGCCTAATACAGAATACTGAATCCTCCCCTAACTCCAGAAGAAGTCAGGTACTCATTTCTAGAGCTGGTTGTCTGGGGTGCCTCACGCCGGAATCGAACCTCCGACCCTTACCATGAGAGGCTAGTGCACTAGCTACTTCGTTACTCAGACGCCCAGAAATCTTTTATAACTGGCCGCAGAACACAACCACCGGCAAGATCTTTCATTTCTTTCACGTGCTGTTCCGTAGGACGGCTCGAGTGTCCCAGAATACATAGTCATGCACAAACACAACAGTTTTTGATCATAACTTGTCGATAAAGCTCTAGCATTTATTCCAGGATGCAGCCTGTCTCCTGGCGCGTTTGAAGACGTGAAATCGATGATAAACTGGATGTACTAATCAAAAATTGTATATTTGGCCGCCACATCACAAAATTCATGCAAATTATGCACTTTTCACGGACTAGTAGTCTCAATTATTCCCCCCTGGATTGCTTCATCAGTAAAGAAATGGGGTTTTAATGTGTTTGTCTTCCGTCACGGACAGATTCAATCATACGCTCTCTGGGCCGGATATGACGTCATGGAGGGAGAGTTTATTGTAAAAATACGGGAGGATAAATGAATCATTGACACAGAGCTTATGCAGTGTTTGGCGTTTTCTTCTTCTTATTTTTTTTTTTTTATTTTCTAAAATATTTATCCGTAATCTTTATCCTCTCTATTCTGTGCTGCATCTTGTACTGCTTAATCTATATTTTTTGTTAATGTATCTGCTCCTGCAAAATGACGGAATGGTGATAATGAAAGATGAATATTGATAAATAACTTTCGTCGTTTCCGTCATGTCTGGGAGAGTCCACGAAAAGATACGAGGTAGTCCTAGAATGGACAAAAAAAACCAAAAAACGTTATTCCCAGAAGATCCACGACCATCATCATCATCATCATGATGTCAGTCCTCACTTGGCCCTCCTCGGTGTTGTGACCTGGTCTATAACAACGTACTGCCTTTAACTTTCGG
>CM019710.1:8695768-8775768 GCA_009760885.1 Achatina immaculata
AGCCTCTGTAGATTGGTATCACGGAGTCCACCCAGCCTCTGTAGATTGGTATCACGGAGTCCACCCAGCCTCTGTAGATTGGTATCACGGAGTCCACCCAGCCTCTGTAGGTGGGTATCATGGAGTCCACCCAGCCTCTGTAGGTGGGTATCACGGAGTCCACCCAGCCTCTGTAGGTGGGTATCACGGAGTCCACCCATCTTCTATAGGTGAGTATCACGGAATCCACCCAGCCTCTGTAGATGAGTATCACGGAGTTCACCCAGTTATCTGTAGGAGTGTATTAAGTAAATTAAATGCAGCCAGGCGTGATACTGGCCACATCACATTTTCCTGTGCAGAAAGTCTTGGAAACAAGAGCCTAACATTGTATCCACAATATGCCTTAATGGCATGGAAACGCGGATTTTTAGTGGCACGACAAACTGGAAAACAATCAAAACTACAGAAAACAGACCCAGTTCCTTCCAGACTAAATGTTTACGTAAGATCAGGCGAATATTTTGCCCTAATACCGTAAGAAATAACACTTTGCTGCCAGAAATACACATGCAGCCATTGACTTCGGTTATTGAGGAAAGACGCTGGTGATGGTTGGGGGCTTGTGTTCCGGATGACTGGTGACTCATGGCCAAAAATGGTACCTCAGGGGAACAGGAGTAGGAGTGTCTCAAAGGAGACATGGAGAAAAACAACAGAGCGGATGCTGGACAAATACAGGGTTCACCTGGGCCGGACGAAAAAAAGAAAACAAGAAAGGGGGGGGGGGGGGTTGGGGTAAGAAAAGACAGACGTTTGTGGAAACCCTTGCGTAAAGGGTCAGAGAGAGAGAGAGAGAGAGAGAGAGAGGAGGGAGAGAGAGGGAGAGGGAGAGAGAGGGGAGGGAGAGAGAGGGGAGGGAGAGAGAGGGGAGGGAGGGAGAGAGAGGGGAGGGAGAGAGAGGGAGAGGGAAAGAGAGAAGGAGAGGGAGAGAGAGAGACAAAGAGAGAGGGAGAGGGAGAGAGAAAGGGAGAGAGAGGAGGAAGGAGAGAGAGGGAGAGGGAGAGAGAGGAGGAGAGGGAGAGAGAGAGACAAAGAGAGAGAGAGGGAGAGGGTGAGAGAGAGGGAGAGGGAGAGAGAGTATGAATGAATGAATAATCTTTATTTTCAAGGGTAAAGAATTGGGCACGCAGGCCCGTCTTACATTCTGCCCTTTGAGAGGGAGAGGGAGAGAGAGAGGGAGAGAGAGAGGGAGAGAGAGAGGGGGGAGAAGGAGAGAGAAAGACAGAGTAGCATGGCTTACTGTCATATAGCAGCGGGTAAACCTTCCCTGGCATACACTTATATTATGTTTGAAATGTGTATGGCAACCTAATTGCACTTATAGCAGCTTGAGACACACTTCAGACTTGTCGAGGAGACAATTCAGACTCGAGGAAAACTCAGCCCAGACTGGACCTTCCAGCTGCGACGGGCCCTCCCCATACTGGGCGGGCTTTAATGACCAATCACTTTACTCTGAGAGAAACTCATAACTGATTCACGGCAGTTCACAAAGTCCCAAGTTTCTCATATAAGCCATCCTTAGTGATTTCCCAATCCCCTGCGATAAACTGGCAGAAGACAGAGCCACGCGAAGGACGATTCTACATTATTTGAAGAGGAAACAGAAGGTCAAATATTAAAAAAAAACGCAAGAGACTGGTCTCATCACGACATCTGCTGTTGTTGGTGCTGTTTGTGTCCCTCTGGTATTCAGGAGCTGGAGAAATTGTTCTTCAAAAGTATGCCCAGCAACATCCACAACAGCAACTTCCACAACAGCAACCTTAACAACAGCAACGTCAACCCAGGTTTTAAAAAATCGTCTTTTAAGAAGAAAAGCGCCATTATCCTTATCTGGAAGCTAATTATTGTGTTCTAATTAGTTCTTCGGTTGTTCTTATTAGTTCTCTCAGGCTTTTCTTATTAGTTATCTCAGACTATGTTCGTATTAGTTCTCTCAGACTGTTTATATTAGTTCTCTCCGACTGTTCGCATTAGTTCCTTCGGATTCTGTTCTTATTAGCTATCTCAGATTATGTTCTTATTAATTCCCTCAAATTATGTTCTTATTATGTTTTCATTATTTCTGTCAGACTCTTCTCTTATTATCTTCCTCTGTCATGTCGTGTTCGTTCAGCCAGTGTTCTTTTTAGTTCCCTCAGACTTCGTTCTTATCAGTTTTTTTCAGTCACATCTTATTAGTTCCTTCAAAACTATATTCTTATTAGTTCTCTCAAATCCTGTTATTATTACTTCTCTCAGACTCTGTTCTTATTAGTTCTTACAGAATGTGTTCTTGTTAGTTCTCTCAGAATGTGTTGTCCTTAGTTCTCTCAGACCGTGTTCGTATTAGTTCTATCAGAATGTGTTCTAATTAGTTCTCTAACTCTGTTTTTAGTTCTCTTACATTGTGTTTCAGTTAATTCTCTTAGACTCCATTCATATTAGCTCTCTCAGATCCTGTTTTTATTAGTTCCCCCAAATTATGTTCCTATTTGTTCCTCCAAGAGTGTTTGTATTATTCCTCTCAGACTCGTTCTTATTCATTTCCTCAGCCATGTCTTGTCAGTTCAGCCAGTGTTCATTTTAGTTCTCTCAGACTTCGTTCTTATTCATTTTCTCAGCCATGTCTTGTCAGTTCAGCCAGTGTTCATTTTAGTTCTCTCAGACTTCGTTCTTATTCATTTTCTCAGTCACATCTTAACAGTTATTTTGGACACATTAAACATCATGATAATCTAGAGAAGACCGTCTTGGAAGGGTACATAATGGGAAAAAGAAAGAGAGAAAGACCAAGGCGAAGATGGCTGCAAAATATCTCGGTTGTGAGCAAGATGACCTGCTGCTGATGCATCCATCTGCAGATCATCAACGATGTCTTGCAGATGGATGCATCAGCAGCAGGTCATCTTGCTCACAACCGAGAGGCCTACAGGAGTGCTGTTAGGGAGGCAAAGTTCCTCCAAAACTATGTTCTTATTTGTGCTCTCAAATCCTGTTGTCATTATTACTTCTCTCAAACTCTGCTCTTATTGAATCTCTCAAACTGTGTTCTTATTAGTTCTTATTAGATCTTTCAGGCATCGTTTTTATTATTCTTATTCGATACTTCAGACTGTGTTCTTATTAGTTCTTATTAACCCCTTCAGACTGTTCTTGTTATTTCTTATTTGTATATTCCTCTTCTCTTTGCTATCTATATTAACGACCTACAACTACATTTAAAGCACTCTTCATGTGATCTTTTCGCTGACGACTGTACTGTTTACAATAGTGACTATGACACCAATAAACTACAGACAACGCTCCAAAATGATATAAACAGTTTGATTAAATGGAGTAATAAAAATGGTATGTTGATAAACACCAACAAAACAAAATCCATGCTCATCACTACAAGACAGAAACTGCAAAATGCAACAAAAACTTCACTACAGCTTTATGCTGGGACTAAGGCAATGGAACATGTTCATGAACATAAAACCCTAGGACTCATCATTGATCAGCATTTAACTTGGAATTCTCACGTACATAACCTAACAAATTTGATTGCACAGAAAGTTTACCAATTAGCCAAAATTAAACACTTTATCGACAAAGACACAAGAAAAATATACTACATACCACACATACAAACACACTTAGATTACTGTTCCACAATCTGGGATAGATGCTCAGTCTCAAACACAAAAAGGCTCCACTCACTTCACAAGCGAGCATTACATCTTATTTGTGACAAACACCCAGTACAGACTGTTGATCAACACAAACAACTCAAAATTCTACCCCTCAAAAATAGAATCATTTTTAACAAAGTTAAGTTTGTTCACAGAATTCTGTCGCACAATGCTCCGCCTTACTTGTGGTCACTGTTTACGTATAACACTAAACATAGCCAGCGTTTAAAAAACTGTCTTCTTCCTAAACCCAGGATTGATCTGTACAAGAAAAGCCTTGCATACTCTGCAGTACAGCTCTGGAACACCCTCCCCTACAATTTAAAATCCATTAGTAATACTTCATCCTTTAACTCAAACCTGTTTCATTATTTACTTCCTTGTAATTATATGCCTCCATAAAATAACCAGCATTCTCTCAACACATGGCTCGTAAACCATCAAGTACTTCAATGACATAGTTAGAAAAGCAACTTGTTATATATTGTTAGAAATTATTTTAATGTTTGTTAAAAAAAAAAACATATGTTAGAAGATCTGTATTTACAATGTATTTTTATTTATGTATATGTCTGCGTGTGTATGTGTGCGTGAGTGCTATTTTATTAGGTTAATTACTTCTTCTCTTTTACTTTGAATGTAGTAGTTAAATCTTACACTCTTTTGATATGTTTTTCCTAATTTAATTTGTATTTTTGTACCAAATCAATTGTGTGGGAAGAATGAAAGATGGAATGATGAAGGGCAGAATGTAAGACGGGCTTGTGTGCCCAATTCTTTACCCTTAAAAAATAAAGATTATTCATTCATTATTAGATCTTTCAGACAGTTCTTATTGGATCTTTCAGTCTGTATTATTATTAGTTCCTATTAGATCTTTCTGACTCTGTTCTTATCAGTTCTTATTAACTCTTTCAGATTCTATTCTTATTAGTTCTTATTAGATTTTTCAGACTGTGTTCTTCTATCTCTTCCCTGACCTTCCGGCGCTTGGACAATGGTTACGGTTCCTCATATGGCGCCATTAGTCTGTCGCTGCGACGTTTGATTTGTTTCATTAAAAACCCGGTGTAACGTTTAGATTGTAATAAATTTAGTGCGCATGCCCCGTGACCTTTTTCAAAATGGCCGAAGAGTGCTTAGTTACAAGGTAGAAAATTGAAGTTTTCTGCAAGAAATTTCAATTTTTGGTGATGTGGATAAGGGTAGTAGGGGTATAGACCAGACCACTGTTCTTGAATGTATTCCAAGTAGATCTAGACATATCAGACGACTGGAGAAGTAGTTAGAAGGGTTATTTCAGACATTATTTTAGCGATAAAACAACACTGAACCAGAATACGACATCTACGCATCTCAGATGGTACGTATTGTACCTCTAGACCTATCTGATGGTAGGTTGGACACAATCGTTGTCTAAAAACATCACATTACTTCTTTTATCCTAAAAAAAAAATCTCTGCATTTATGAAATGTTCATACATATCTAGTTATTTTGAAATATAACAAGTACACTTTTCACACAGAAAAACTGTTTCATTCACGTTTGACTAATATGGCCCCATACAGATCAAGACCCGTGTTTTTAATCCGGCACTTAACTGACCATCCACGTTTCTTTCTGAGGCACGGAATTTCCCAGACTCTTTTCTTCTTGCCTTCTTCAGTCACGTCTTGTTAGTTCCCCGAGACCATGTTCTTATTAGTTCTTTCTCTGTTCTTTGTTAATTTTCTCACACGTTACTCTTATAACTTCTCACAAGTTTGTTTTTTTTTTCTTTTTGCTAGATAAAACCACTTTCATATTTACTTATTTGGACACTGTTTCTTTCTGAATCAAAGATATCCCGAGAAAGCTGTTGTGCCATTAGGGCTCCTGTTCACATGGTATTTCACTTCTTCATAACTTCAAAAATAATACATATTTCCCATATGTTTGCCGAATACAGATTCTGAACACGGCAATTCAAATGTAATCGCATTGACCCGCCTCTTACAGCTGTAAACAACCGAAGCCGAAGTACCGAGTTTTGACCTTGCATGTTAAGTCGTGAAAGAAGAGTCGACTTTAGTACTTGATTCCGCATGGTTTTTCTGAATCGATACCGTTTGAGTTGAGCGGCCACATCATAACCCGCTGGGAAAGGGCAGAGATACAAGTTTAATTACTCTGTCTCGCAAGAGTGGAAAGTTCCCCCACTCTAATTTGTTCTAGATTATAAATCGATGACAATATGGGATGATGAAGGCGGGAGGTTGATGGAGAAGCCGCTAGTTTCGTATTTCATGGGAGATTCTTCTAGGAGGTTTGCCAGCAGGGGGCTGACTGGCGGGTTGTACAAAATAGGTTTATTATTCCTGCTATAAGTCGGGGTTCTTTTCTCCGGCCTAGTTCTGAAACCATAATTTTAATTTGAGTCTAAGGGCCGTCTTCACGGGGTGTCTGGACACAGATGCATTTATCTGTTTAGGAAAGTAGGTTTAGTAATTTGAAACCAGCTGGTTACAGGGTGTCTCCAAAAAGATCAATTCTTGCAAGTCCAAGGGTGGTACTGCTAAATTAACCTTTTACTGTTTGCAATTGTTTCTCGCAAAGACACGCTGTTGTTTGTTTATAAAGTACCTCTTCTCCTTTCTTTCTTTCTTTTTTTTTCTTCCTTCTTCTTCATTATCAACTTTTTATTTGTGCTCCCCAAACTTTCCTGTCTCCCATCTGGTTTCTTCTTCTACTTTCTTTTCTTCTTTCTTCCTCTTTCCTTCTCTTTCTTTTCTTCTTTCTTCTTCTTTCTTTGTTTCTTTTTTCTTCTTCTTTCTTCTTTTCTTTTTCTTCTTTCTTTCTTTTTTTTTCTTCCTTCTTCTTCATTATCAACTTTTTATTTGTGCTCCCCAAACTTTCCTGTCTCCCATCTGGTTTCTTCTTCTACTTTCTTTTCTTCTTTCTTTTCTTCTCCTTTCTTCTTTCTTCTCTTCTTCTTTTTTCTCTCCTTCTTCTTTCTTTTTTGTTTCTTCTTCTTCTTTTCTTCTTTCTTTCTTTCTTCTTCTTCTTCTTCTTCCTTTTTTTGTTTCTTCTTCTTCTTTTTTCTTTCTTTCTTTCTTTCTTCTTCTTCTTCTTCTTCTTCTTTCCAAGCCATTAGGGCTCATTGCTGCAAATAAATTTTGCATCCCTTCCTCTCTATTCCTAATCTTCTCTCCCCAGTTTCATTCTTTTTTTTTTTTTACTCTTATCTGTTTTCAGGGTGTTTTATACAAAAATAAACTCTTCTATGGAACCTCACACAGACAAATCTTCACTATTTACAGGGTATCTGAAAGACAAACTCTCCTTTTGTTCCTCGCACAGACATACTATTATTTGTTTATTATTTTCTGTCTCAAAAGACAAACTTTTTATAATGATAAATATTGATAAACTTTTATCTGTTTGCCACGGTCTCTACAGACAAACTATAACTTACTTACTGGATCTCTCATAACAAAAATAAAAAAAATCGCTGTAATTTATACCGTTTCCGAAAGATAATTTTTCTGTTCACAGACATTCTGTGCGACTACTAATGTCTTATAAATTTCTAGAATGTTTCATATAAAGATAAAATTATACTGTATAGCACTCATGCGGTATAGAATAATGAAAGCTGTAAATAGCACTTTGTTCCGTTATGCAAATATCCCGCTATTCTCTTGTGTAACTGTTTTTAGCTATATAACCGCACCACATAACTATATAACTGTACCACAGTTGCATGTAATTTGCTGCTTTACAGCCACTGTAAATATGATGTTATTGTGTAAATATGACAGTTGTATTGTGTAAACGATGTGGCAGTATTCGGGAATATTACGTTTAATGTTGTTTTAGAAAGTGAGATTTTTCTATTTCTTAACATCTCAGTCTATTTTTATATAAATGACGCGCAGCATATGATACCACATGTTTTCTATGTGACGTCACATGTTTTATATATGATGTCACATATTTATATGTGATGTCACATGTTTTATATGTGATATCGCATGTTTTGTATGTGATATCACATGTTCTATATGTGATGTCACGTGTTTTATGTGTGATGTCACATGTTATATATGTGATATCACATGTTTTATATGTGATATCGCATGTTTTGTATGTGATATCACATGTTCTATATCTGATGTCACGTGTTTTATGTGTGATGTCACATGTTATATATGTGATATCACATGTTTTATATGTGATATCACACGTTCTATATGTGATGTTAATTGTTTTATGTCTTCTTATATGTTTTAAATGCGATGTTACATGTCTTATACGTTATGTTATGTGTTTCATATATGGCGTTATATGTCTTATACGCGATGTTGCATGTCTTATATATCATGGTTTTATACGCGATGTTACATGTTTCATATGTGAAGTACAACAGAATGTTTGAGTAGCGAAATGACTAGTTTATTCATTTTTCATGCCAGTGGTTATGAGATCGAAACTGCCCCGAAGTATCTCAGTCAAGGACATAGATAAAACATACCCGATTCCCTTGCTTCTGGAAGAGAGCACGTGAAACGACAAATATTTCGACCTAAATGCCTTCGTTAAGAAAGAAGATAACCCTCCCTTTATATGAGATAAAAGAAACAAATACACACACATGCACGCAAGTGCGCTTTCAGCACATCAATCATCATCATCTAAATATCTAACCCGCAGTCTTACAGATTACTCTGATTCACTTCCCATTAAGCTTCAAGAGCACTGAGCAATATCCCGTCACAATTATCGAGAGCACTGAGCAATATCCCGCCATAATTAACGAGAGCACTGAGCAATATCCCGCCATAATTAACGCAACAGATTTTCTATATTTCATCTGATTCGTCCTATCACTCTTAAGACTCTCAACATTCACCCCGTCTCACCTCTGGTATCAAAATTATCACTCAGCGCATCCCATTCTGGAATCGGTCATTTTCAATGCCTGCGCCTCTTTGTTACCGTCTATTTCGTGAGGGTAAATGAAGCACACCTGTTCTGAAACTGAGCAGAAATTCCGGTGATAACCTGGATAAAGGTATCTACTCTTCATGTCAATTATTATGTTATACAAACTGTCCCTAGTCTTGGCCGCATGTTATCTTACGTATGCATATAATTCTACCTGTCCCAGAACTGTAGTCCATGATAGAAATGAGCCAATCACAGCCTCCTATGACTCATAAATATTCTAGAAATGTTCTGCGCTCTCGAATATATACCAATCAGCCTTATATACGAATATATACCAATCAGCCTTATATACGAATATATACCAATCAGCCTTATATACGAATATATACCAATCAGCCTTATATACGAATATATACCAGTCAGCCTTATATACGAATATATACCAATCAGCCTTATATACGAATATATACCAGTCAGCCTTATATACGAATATATACCAATCAGCCTTATATACGAATATATACCAGTCAGCCTTATATACGAATATATACCAATCAGCCATCATATACGAATATATATCAATCAGCCATCACATACGAATATATACCAGTCAGCCATCATATACGAATATATACCAATCAGCCTTATATACGAATATATACCAGTCAGCCATCATATACGAATATATACCAATCAGCCATCATATACGAATATATATCAATCAGCCATCACATACGAATATATACCAGTCAGCCATCATATACGAATATATACCAGTCAGCCATCATATACGAATATATACCAATCAGCCATCATATACGAATATATACCAATCAGCCATCATATACGAATATATACCATTCGGCCATCATATACGAATATATACCATTCGGCCATCATATACGAATATATACCAGTCAGTCATCATATACGAATATATACCAATCAGCCATCGTATACGAATATATACTAATCAGCCATCATATACGAATATATACCAATCAGCCATCATATACGAATATATACCATTCGGCCATCATATACGAATATATACCAGTCAGTCATCATATACAAATATATACCAATCAGTCATCGTATACGAATATATACCAATCAGCCATCATATACGAATATATACCAATCAGCCATCATATACGAATATATACCAATCAGCCATCATATATGAGAGGCGTCCAAAAAGTAAGTTTACAAGGCATGTTTCTTCTTCCTTATCTCACACACTAAACAATTGTTTTCTTCTTCCTTATCTCACACACTAAACAATTGTTTTCTTCTTCCTTGTCTTACACACTAAACAATTGTTTTCTTCTTCCTTGTCTTACACACTAAACAATTGTTTTCTTCTTCCTTATCTTACACACTAAACAATTGTTTTCTTCTTCCTTATCTTACACACTAAACAATTGTTTTCTTCTTCTTATCTACTCACTAAACAATTGTTTTATTCTTCCTCGTCTTACACTGAACATATGTTTTTTTCCTCCTCTTCTTCCTCCGCCTCTTCTTCGTCCTCTTCTTCTTCCTCGTTTTCTTCCCCTCCTTCTTCTTCGTCCTCTTCTCTTCTTCCTCGTCTTCTTCCACCTCTTCTTCGTCCTCTCTCTTCTTCCTCGTTTTCTTCCCCTCCTTCTTCTTCGTCCTCTTCTCTTCTTCCTCGTCTTCTTCCACCTCTTCTTCGTCCTCTTCTCTTCTTCTCATCTTCTTCGTCCTCTTCTCTTCTTCATCCTCTTCTCTCTTCCTCGTCTTCTTCCACCTCTTCTTCGTCCTCTTCTCTTCTTCCTCATCTTCTTCGTCCTCTTCTCTTCTTCATCCTCTTCTCTTCTTCCTCGTCTTCTTCGTCCTCTTCTTCTTCCTCGTCTTCTTCCGCCTCTTCTTTTCTTCCTCGTTTTCTTCCGCCTCTTCTTCGTCCTCTTCTTCTTCCTTGTCTTTTCTTCTCTTCTTCCTCGTCTACTTCCTCCTCTTCTTCCTCCTCTTCTCCTCCTCTTCTTCCTCGTCTTCTTGCTTTTGTTCCTCGTCTTGTTCCTCAACTTCCTCGTCTTCTTCCTCGTCTTACACACTAAACAATTGTTCTTCCAACCTCTTGACAGATAAATGTCACGGTGAAGGAGAGGAGAAGGGAGGGGGGATGTTCTTGATTAAGATGCGTCATTCTACAGGCTCCACTACCCCAGAGATCAAGCCAAGCGTCGCTCCGATGTTGAAGCTGAAGGAGCTGATCAGTCTTCACAAGTATCGCCGCACATAAATGGAGACAGGGTCTTGACCCCATGCATCTTTCTAGTCCTGACAACTGTGCCGGCATATTCAACATTCCTCTTCTATGTTTCCAATAACTACTGATTTAATATTTTTTTAAAAAAATGTTTTTATTGAAAACAATTCCAGTAATAACTATCTGAGTCCATCGATTACCCCATCTGTAACCTGCCGCTAGATTACAACACTTTGCAACGTCAGAACACTATTTCCGGCTATCACGGACAAACAGCCGTGTTTCTATTTATAGAAACCATGTTACTTTATTTCCCCCTCTTTTGTCGCTGCCTCGAGTTCCTCTCGCAACCGGAAACAATACGTGATTCCGGAAATTACCGACGAATTTTGCATTCCAGAACACAAGACGGACCGCAGTGTGTGTTGGTGGGGGGGGGGGGGGGGGGGGGGGGGGGGGGAATGGGTATCTGCATTACATACAATGTTTAGTCGTTTTAAAGCAGAACTTTTATAGAGAGGAAAGGAAGTGAAGGGAAGGGAGAGCCACATTGTGCAAGAATGAATGTAGTATGCCTCATTTACTTTTCTCACGTTTTGTTTTCTGTAAAACTACAACATTCACGCAAGTTTTTAACTTTTCTTCTGTGAAGACAATGTTACGTAAATGCGGATCTGTACGTAAATACTGTAACATTACAGTTATGCAGCACGTGTTTCTGATTTTGTTGCAGGTGATGAACAACATGTGGATGTTGCATGACGGCCTCTGTGACGCTTGGGTGGCTTCGGATGTCCTTGGCTGCACCGCCTCTATACTTAACCTGACTGCCATCTGTGTTGACAGGTGAGTGACTGCCGTCTGTGTTGACAGGTGAGTGACTGCCGTCTGTGTTGACAGGTGAGTGAGTGCCGTCTGTGTTGACAGGTGAGTGAGTGCCGTCTGTGTTGAGAGGCGTCCAAAAAGTAAGTTTACAAGGCATGTTTCTTCTTCCTTATCTCACACACTAAACAATTGTTTTCTTCTTCCTTATCTCACACACTAAACAATTGTTTTCTTCTTCCTTGTCTTACACACTAAACAATTGTTTTCTTCTTCCTTGTCTTACACACTAAACAATTGTTTTCTTCTTCCTTATCTTACACACTAAACAATTGTTTTCTTCTTCCTTATCTTACACACTAAACAATTGTTTTCTTCTTCCTTATCTTACTCACTAAACAATTGTTTTATTCTTCCTCGTCTTACACACTGAACATATGTTTTTTTCCTCCTCTTCTTCCTCCGCCTCTTCTTCGTCCTCTTCTCTTCTTCCTCGTTTTCTTCCCCTCCTTCTTCTTCGTCCTCTTCTCTTCTTCCTCGTCTTCTTCCACCTCTTCTTCGTCCTCTTCTCTTCTTCCTCATCTTCTTCGTCCTCTTCTCTTCTTCATCCTCTTCTCTTCTTCCTCGTCTTCTTCGTCCTCTTCTCTTCTTCCTCGTCTTCTTCCGCCTCTTCTTTTCTTCCTCGTTTTCTTCCGCCTCTTCTCCGTCCTCTTCTCTTCTTCCTTGTCTTCTTCTTCTCTTCTTCCTCGTCTACTTCCTCCTCTTCTTCCTCCTCTTCTCCTCCTCTTCTTCCTCGTCTTCTTGCTTTTGTTCCTCGTCTTGTTCCTCAACTTCCTCGTCTTCTTCCTCGTCTTACACACTAAACAATTGTTCTTCCAACCTCTTGACAGATAAATGTCACGGTGAAGGAGAGGAGAAGGGAGGGGGGATGTTCTTGATTAAGATGCGTCATTCTACAGGCTCCACTACCCCAGAGATCAAGCCAAGCGTCGCTCCGATGTTGAAGCTGAAGGAGCTGATCAGTCTTCACAAGTATCGCCGCACATAAATGGAGACAGGGTCTTGACCCCATGCATCTTTCTAGTCCTGACAACTGTGCCGGCATATTCAACATTCCTCTTCTATGTTTCCAATAACTACTGATTTAATATTTTTTTAAAAAAATGTTTTTATTGAAAACAATTCCAGTAATAACTATCTGAGTCCATCGATTACCCCATCTGTAACCTGCCGCTAGATTACAACACTTTGCAACGTCAGAACACTATTTCCGGCTATCACGGACAAACAGCCGTGTTTCTATTTATAGAAACCATGTTACTTTATTTCCCCCTCTTTTGTCGCTGCCTCGAGTTCCTCTCGCAACCGGAAACAATACGTGATTCCGGAAATTACCGACGAATTTTGCATTCCAGAACACAAGACGGACCGCAGTGTGTGTTGGTGGGGGGGGGGGGGGGGGGGGGGGGGGGGGGGGAATGGGTATCTGCATTACATACAATGTTTAGTCGTTTTAAAGCAGAACTTTTATAGAGAGGAAAGGAAGTGAAGGGAAGGGAGAGCCACATTGTGCAAGAATGAATGTAGTATGCCTCATTTACTTTTCTCACGTTTTGTTTTCTGTAAAACTACAACATTCACGCAAGTTTTTAACTTTTCTTCTGTGAAGACAATGTTACGTAAATGCGGATCTGTACGTAAATACTGTAACATTACAGTTATGCAGCACGTGTTTCTGATTTTGTTGCAGGTGATGAACAACATGTGGATGTTGCATGACGGCCTCTGTGACGCTTGGGTGGCTTCGGATGTCCTTGGCTGCACCGCCTCTATACTTAACCTGACTGCCATCTGTGTTGACAGGTGAGTGACTGCCGTCTGTGTTGACAGGTGAGTGACTGCCGTCTGTGTTGACAGGTGAGTGAGTGCCGTCTGTGTTGACAGGTGAGTGAGTGCCGTCTGTGTTGACAGGTGAGTGACTGCCGTATGTGTTGACAGGTGAGTGACTGCCGTATGTGTTGACAGGTGAGTGACTGCCATCTGTGTTGACAGGTAAGTGACTGCCGTCTGTGTTGACAGGTGAGTGACTGCCGTCGGTGCTGACAGGTGAGTGACTGCCATCTGTGTTGACAGGTGAGTGACTGCCGTCTGTGTTGACAGGTGAGTGACTGCCGTCTGTGTTGACAGGTGAGTGACTGCCGTCTGTGTTGACAGGTGAGTGACTGCCGTCTGTGTTGACAGGTGAGTGACTGCCGTATGTGTTGACAGGTGAGTGACTGCCATCTGTGTTGACAGGTGAGTGACTGCCGTCTGTGTTGACAGGTGAGTGCTAGCAGTATCAGACATACAACACACAGGCTGTTGCCAAACTGTTCAGAAACATGTAACTTCTTAGTACACAAACTGCTGTAAAGCTGTTGAGAGACAGTAACAATCTAGTACAGAAAGTATTGTAAAGCTGCTGAAAGAAAGTAACAATATAGTTCACAAACTGGTAAAATGATATTGAGAGAAAGTAACAGTCTAGTACACAAACTGGTATAAAGTTCTTGAAAGAAAGTAACAGTCTAGTACACAAACTGGTATAAAGCTGTTGATAGAAAGTAACAGTCTAGTAAACAAACTGGTATAAAGCTGTTGATAGAAAGTAACAGTCTAGTAAACAGACTGGTATAAAGCTGTTGATAGAAAGTAACAGCCTAGTACACAAACTGGTATAAAGCTGTGGATAGAAAGTAGCAGTCTAGTACACAAACTGGTATAAAGCTGTTGATAGAAAGCAACAGTCTAGTACACAAACTGGTATAAAGCTGTTGAGAGAAAGCAACAGTCTAGTACACAAACTGTTATAAAGCTGTTGAGAGAAAGCAACAGTCTAGTACACAAACTGGTATAAAGCTGTTGATAGAAAGCAACAGTCTAGTACACAAACTGGTATAAAGCTGTTGATAGAAAGCAACAGTCTAGTACACAAACTGGTATAAAGCTGTTGATAGAAAGCAACAGTCTAGTAAACAAACTGGTATAAAGCTGTTGATAGAAAGCAACAGTCTAGTACACAAACTGGTATAAAGCTGTTGATAGAAAGCAACAGTCTAGTACACAAACTGGTATAAAGCTGTTGAGAGAAAGCAACAGTCTAGTACAAAAACTGGTATAAAGCAACAGTCTAGTACAAAAACTGGTATAAAGCTGTTGATAGAAAGTAACAGTCTATTACACAAACTGGTATAAAGCTGTTGATAGAAAGTAACAGTCTAGTACACAAACTGGTATAAAGCTGTTGATAGAAAGTAGCAGTCTAGTACACAAACTGGTAAAAAGCTGTTGATAGAAAGTAGCAGTCTAGTACACAAACTGGTATAAAGCTGTTGATCGAAAGCAACAGTCTAGTACAAAAACTGGTATAAAGCTGTTGATAGAAAGCAACAGTCTAGTACACAAACTGGTATAAAGCTGTTGATAGAAAGCAACAGTCTAGTACAAAAACTGGTATAAAGCAACAGTCTAGTACAAAAACTGGTATAAAGCTGTTGATAGAAAGTAACAGCCTAGTACACAAACTGGTATAAAGCTGTGGATAGAAAGTAGCAGTCTAGTACACAAACTGGTATAAAGCTGTTGATAGAAAGCAACAGTCTAGTACACAAACTGGTATAAAGCTGTTGAGAGAAAGCAACAGTCTAGTACACAAACTGTTATAAAGCTGTTGAGAGAAAGCAACAGTCTAGTACACAAACTGGTATAAAGCTGTTGATAGAAAGCAACAGTCTAGTACACAAACTGGTATAAAGCTGTTGATAGAAAGCAACAGTCTAGTACACAAACTGGTATAAAGCTGTTGATAGAAAGCAACAGTCTAGTAAACAAACTGGTATAAAGCTGTTGATAGAAAGCAACAGTCTAGTACACAAACTGGTATAAAGCTGTTGATAGAAAGCAACAGTCTAGTACACAAACTGGTATAAAGCTGTTGAGAGAAAGCAACAGTCTAGTACAAAAACTGGTATAAAGCAACAGTCTAGTACAAAAACTGGTATAAAGCTGTTGATAGAAAGTAACAGTCTATTACACAAACTGGTATAAAGCTGTTGATAGAAAGTAACAGTCTAGTACACAAACTGGTATAAAGCTGTTGATAGAAAGTAGCAGTCTAGTACACAAACTGGTAAAAAGCTGTTGATAGAAAGTAGCAGTCTAGTACACAAACTGGTATAAAGCTGTTGATCGAAAGCAACAGTCTAGTACAAAAACTGGTATAAAGCTGTTGATAGAAAGCAACAGTCTAGTACACAAACTGGTATAAAGCTGTTGATAGAAAGCAACAGTCTAGTACAAAAACTGGTATAAAGCAACAGTCTAGTACAAAAACTGGTATAAAGCTGTTGATAGAAAGTAACAGTCTATTACACAAACTGGTATAAAGCTGTTGATAGAAAGTAACAGTCTAGTACACAAACTGGTATAAAGCTGTTGATAGAAAGTAGCAGTCTAGTACACAAACTGGTAAAAAGCTGTTGATAGAAAGTAGCAGTCTAGTACAAAAACTGGTATAAAGCTGTTGATCGAAAGCAGCAGTCTAGTACAAAAACTGGTATAAAGCTGTTGATAGAAAGCAACAGTCTAGTACACAAACTGGTATAAAGCTGTTGATAGAAAGCAAGTCTAGTACACAAACTGGTATAAAGCTGTTGATAGAAAGCAACAGTCTAGTACACAAACTGGTATAAAGCTGTTGATAGAAAGCAACAGTCTAGTACACAAACTGGTATAAAGCTGTTGATAGAAAGCAACAGTCTAGTACACAAACTGGTATAAAGCTGCTGAGACACATATAACAACCTAACACATAAACTAATATAAAACTATTGAGAGACATATAACAACCTAACACATAAACTAATATAAAACTGTTGAGAGACATATAACAACCTAACACATAAACTAATGAAATACTATTGAGAGACATATAACAACCTAACACATAAACTAATATGAAACTGTTGAGAGACATATAACAACCTAACACATAAACTAATATAAAATTGTTGAGACACAGATAACAACCTAATAAAAAACTGTTGAGAGACAGATAACAGCCTAACACATAAACTAATATAAAACTGTTGAGAGACAGATAACAGCCTAACATATAAACTAATGCAAGGTCCGACAAATACGTAATGAGACTAATTCCATAAAAAAATAAAATAAACAACAGCTGAAGATATAACCCATATTTTATTCAAAGTAAACCCCTTGTATACAGCGAGTGGCACGATCTAACAAACACTGGAACGACCTCTCCAGTTCTTCTGTTTGTATGGCCTTTAAACTCGATGTTACGGCCAATTGGATGTCAACAGTATCGTCAAAGAAGCGTCCTTTCAATAGCAACTTTAATTTTGGGAACAGAAAATAATCGCAGAGAGACAAATCTGGGGAACAAGGTGGATGGTTGAGAACACACACTTTTTTAGGGGGCTAAAAATTCCTGTACAACTACCACCCGGTGAGCCGGTGCATTATCATGAAGAAGGAAAAAACTGCCAGGTGTTGAATACTTAGGTCGGACTCGGAGATTCCTTTTCAATAGGCATTTCAAAATACTTAAATAAACTTTGGCAGTGACAATCTGTCCCTCTGGAATAAATTCTTTGTGAATAATTCCTTTGCTGTCGTAGTAGCACAGCAATATCCTCACTGTCGACTTGTGAAGGCGAAATTGTTTGCTTTTGGTGATGGTGATGAATTCCACTGAGCACTTTGGCGTTTAGTTGTGGGATCATAGCGGAAAATTCATGTTTTATCCTCTACAACAATCAAATTAAAGAAATGTTTCTTTCTGCGACACGTTTTGATGATGTCTTTTGCATACTCAACACGCTGATGTTTTTGGTCATCAGACAACGAATGTGGTACAAACCAGCAAGCAACTTTTTTTTTGTCCAAATATTCCACTAAAATGTTACGAATGGTCTATCCGTTAAAACCAAATTCATCTGTCATCATCCTCACAGTCAAACAACGATCTTCTTGTATCCGTTCTCTGACTTTTGCAATGAGTTCCTCATTACGAACAGACATTGGGCCTCCATGTCTAGTTGCATTTGTATTCGTTTCCACAACACTTTTTTAATACCATCTGAATATCTGTGCATGAGATAAATAATTATCCTCATAAATTGTCACGTCAATTCAACTGTCTCAATGGCACTTTTTCCGACTTTTAAACAAACTTTAGTGTGTCCTTTTTTCTCCATGATGATTACGTGACAATACACCCCTAACTAGGTCAACAAAATGGCGGCTTATTTGTCGTCTGCTTCTCGGGCGGCGATGAAAAATTGCCAGATTATAGATGATGGTTGCTTTTTGGATTCCATGTTTTCCTTCATAGATGCCATTTTTGTCTTCCCATAATAAATTCAGACTCATTACTTACTTGTCGGACCTTGTATAAAACCGTTGAGACACAAATAACAATCAAACATTTTAACTAATATAAAACTGTTGAGAGACAAATAAAATAATATAATAATATAATTTCTCATTCACAACAATATTTTTCTTTTACACAATATAATCTATAAAAAAGCTAATTATGTCAGTCCATAAGAATAGCGAAGAGCAAAACCTCTATCTTAATCCAAAGAAAACTAAATTGATGACAACTGACAAAACAAACAAGGCAGCTGAAATATGAGGAAAAACTGGAAGAAGTGGAGAGTTTTGAATATCTTGGATCACTACTAACTAATAATGGAGATACAATGAGGGAAATTAAAAGGAAGACATCTATCGCTCTTTAGAAAGTAAAACAACTAAAGAGAGAGAACAAGAGAGAACCACAAAAATAAGATTTTAAAGGCTTGCATCTTTCCCATCGCAACATATGCCTGTGAGACCTGGACACTTAACAAAACAGTTGAGAAACATATAAATGCCTTTGAATGTAAATGCTACAGCATAGTTCTTCAAATATCATTGCCACAAAAAAGAAGAAATATATCCATACTACAAGAACTTAATATTGAAGAAGGTTGGCTAGTAAAGAGGATTAAAGGAAGAAAATTTAAATATTTTGGACACATTAAACGTCATGATAATCTAGAGAAGACCGTTTTTGGAAGGATATATAATGGTAAAAAGAAAGAGAAGAAGATCAAGGCGAAGATGGCTACAAGACATCGTTAAAGATTGAAAATGGATGCATCAGCAGCAGGCCATCTTGCTTACAACCGAGAGGCCTACAGGAGTGCTATTAGGGAGGCAAGAACAAACACAAATGATTCAAAGCATTAACAGGTTAATGAGAAACAGCTTTTGTTTCACAAGCCGGTGAGAATAATCACTGGCAAGAGAGCTGTACAGGGAGGAGATGTCACTGGAAAATATTGTGGGAATTTATGTTTTTTTCGGGGGGGGGGGGGGAGGTCCAGAGAATTCTCCATTGTTCTAACAAGAAACCACAGTTCAAGACCGTTTATGGGGAAAAAAGGTGGGGGGGGGGGGGGGAGGGGGTGTGATAGTGTGAGATGAACTCATTAAACAACACTTATTTCAAATAGATATTTTGGGATTCAGTGTCACGGTGATTATGAAGACAAAAGTTACATCTTGGTGTGGGAAATGGAAATTATCCGGGCCGCCCCGATTAAAGGAAGAAAAAGAATACAATACGTGAAAAGGTAAAACTGTCATGTCTATAAGGGACATAGGGATAGGGTGTTAGTGACCTGTCAGCATACTAGAGGCTGATGAGGTCAGCATCACGTCTGGCCGACTTTCCTTCCACGACTCCAGAAGAAGTCAGGTACCCATTTCTACAGCTGGGGGTGACAAGGGCGTCTTCGGCCGGATTTGAACCTCCTCCCTTCCCCCGCCCGTCCTTCGCCATGAGAGACTAGTGCACTAACCACACATATTCTGTCAAAAGTTATTGTCATGTATCCGGTCACCTGCTTGTTATAACGCAGTGTTTCTCAATCTTGTTCGGGCTACTGTTCCCTTTTTCTACCAGGCCACATCCTCAACGTCCCAATTCCCCCCCCCCCCCCAACCACAGTATGTACTAAACAAACAGTGATCTATTAAACTAGGATATGCTGTAAGGGGAATGAATGAAGATGTCGAGTGACTGCGAGCGACTGGCGGGAAGTGTGACGTCAGAGAGAGAGAGAGAGAGATGCATCGCGGCCACTAGCAATGTGGGTCAGTTGTACAGGCTGTTGCTAATCGTGAGTACTGAGCTAAAAAAAACAAACTCACAGGCCTCATTATATACATTAAATAAAGTGACATTTGAAGTAAGCAAGTGACTGTTCGGTAGCTGATGAGTGAATAAATTGATCTGACACTGATAAGTGGAACCTAGCTTTCTGTGTGTGTGTCCTGTTGAGAACCTCCCTACAACGCATTACACAACTAAACACTTCAGCTTAGCAAAACCACAGTATGGAGTACATTTATAACTCACCTACTGCATTATTTTCTCAGCTTTCAATGTGATGGATGAGTTTCATGTAGGGGGCACAAGTTTCTCAATTATCAGGGTGAAAATTGCTAAGAAGGAAGGTATTGCTGGCCCCGCTGCTGCTTCGTTTTTCCTCTACGCCCCCCCCCCCAAAGCCCCTTTTTCTTCCACCGCCCCCTGGTCTGGTCCTTTCCAATGCCATCAGGAGAAAGGGGAGGGGTGTTATCGCCCAGTATGGAAAACACTGTATATAACGAAAAGCTATGCTTCCTTATTCGATTTCTTTATTTATCGACTGATACAAACGTTTACAAACAAAAAAGTAATCGAGTATTCAGCTATCGCATTATTTTAAAGACATGATTATAATAAAACTGCCTCTATGATTATTAACGCGCAATTTATTTGCCTGAAATGTAATCGATAAGATGATTATTGCTCTGCTGTTGGTGAGAGATAAAGGAAGGCCGTCGGATCATATATTCCAATACAGCTTCCATTTTCTGAGATGTATTATATAGAAGCAGCTTTTGGAACTGACGTCACCTCAAAAGTTTTCAAGTTTCTATCCCCCAGTACGGCTTTCTCGTCTTGCTTACGGGCCGGTCTCACCAAAAACTTGAACGTTTTTTTTGTTTTGAGAACAGACCACGGTAGCACAGGCAAAAGCACGCTGCATTTTAATGAGAAGGCAGTGGACTGTATACTGTCAGGCAATGTACTGTACTCCTGCTAATCAAGCACTTAAAGTGAGTGCACTATATACACAAATGCTATGGAAACTGCCTCTTCTTTCCAAGTATTATACTTATAGGGTGAGGCAAACCAAAGGAAATGCAGGCATGGTTGCCAGTGCACTGAGAGACGAAAAGCTGTTCAAGGAAAATTTTACCATGTAACTACATTTAGATTGCAATGATGAAGGATAATTTTAGCCACCGAACAGTGTTCACATAGAATTCTACATTTTTCTCATAGAATTCTACATTTTTGTAGGATTAAACCTCGAAAAAAATCGTAGACAAAGCACTTTAGTGAGACGTGAGAGAAAGAAAAATCACAAGAGAATTACCTGGGATTCGAACACGGACTCCGGTAGGACGAGCAGCCGTCTAGCCACGAGAGAACAGTGTACTATCGACTTAGCCAACTAGCACCCCAAAAAAGGTGTTTTGTTGACAAAGTCTTTAGTAACTGCTCAGCAGACATGAGAGATCGTGACACTCGGAAAGAAACGAGGTCGTGACACACAGAAATTCCGTAGCTTAGATTCATTCTCTCTAGCAGGTACCAACTAGACAAACATACACACGGTCTCCTGCCATGTCTGGTGCAAACTTGAACAACAATAACAAACGAACGAATACTTATTACATGAAGTTAGTTTCAGGTTTAGTTTTAAGGAACAATTTTTTATAAATAGGAAACTACGAGGTTTTGGTACGGTAAAGTAAGAGAACAAATATTGTAGGATTAAACCTCGAAAAAAATCGTAGACAAAGCACTTTAGTGAGACGTGAGAGAAAGAAAAATCACAAGAGAATTACCTGGGATTCGAACACGGACTCCGGTAGGAATCTAAGCTACGGAATTTCTGTGTGTCACGACCTCGTTTCTTTCCGGGTGTCACGATCTCTCATGTCTGCTGAGCAGTTACTAAAAACTATGTAAACAAAACACCTTTTTTGGGGTGCTAGTTGGCTAAGTCGATAGTACGCTGTTCTCTCGTGGCTAGACGGCTGCTCGTCCTACCGGAGTCCGTGTTCGAATCCCAGGTAATTCTCTTGTGATTTTTCTTTCTCTCACGTCTCACTAAAGTGCTTTGTCTACGATTTTTTTCGAGGTTTAATCCTACAAAATTTGTTCTCTTACTTTACCGTACCAAAACCTCGTAGTTTCCTATTTATAAAAAAAAGGAGTTCTACACGGAGTTCTAGTGTGGAATTCTAGCATTTTCACTTGAAGTTCTCTAGTAATCCAGTCACTATCATGTGCCATGGCTGGAGACGTTGGCGACAATGTTTCTCCAGTTGCCGATCTTTCATGTTACTCATCATTTCTCTTGCTGTGGCTCTCCCATGCCATTTTGTCAAGCCATCTCAGATTTTCTCTCCTGGTCTACCTCTCCCTTTCCTGCTTCCAATCTTCCTTGTTGTCACGATATTTCCTATCCCTCCTCTTCTCATTATATGGCCAATAAACTTTGACTGGCTCCCCCGTAGCGTGTTTTAATGTTCGTTTCTCATTGGCTCTTCTTAGGCATTCTTCATTTGTTATTTTAGCTGTCCGTGGTATTCTTAACATTAGGGACCACATTTAGTTGCCTCTAATCCCCTTGTTTTTGTCAGTGACCATGATTAGGTTCCATATAGTAGTACTAGCCCGATGTAGCATTTCAAGACTCTTTCCCTAGTATCTATTGACAGAAATGGACTGGATAAAATAGGCTTCATTTTCTGAAATGCTACCTTTGCCTGGTTTAAAATGAAGTATTCCAATACAACCGTGATTGTCTAAATTTAAGTTGAGATATAAGTCAAGGCAGACCATAATCTTAATTTTGGCCTCTGGTATAAACTTAGAGTATTTTTATCATCTGACTTCTTCTTCTTCTTATCTGTCTGCTTATGAGATTAGCATCCTTGGGAGTTTCAGACATCGGGTCCAGAACAAGGTCAGAGGCCTGGGTAGCTGTCATGTTATGTATCCTTCGTTCACCCATCCACTTTGTCCTTGGCCGTCCTGGTGCCCTATATCCAGATGTTTTAAAGTTGTATGTACGGCCGTCCTGGTGCCCTATATCCAGATGTTTTCAAGTTGTATGTACGGCCGCCCTGGTGCCCTATATCCAGATATTTTCAAGTTGTATGTACGGCCGTCCTGGTGCCCTATATCCAGATGTTTTCAAGTTGTATTCACGGTCGTCATGGCGCCCTATATCCAGATGTTTTCAAGTTGTATTCACGGTCGTCATGGCGCCCTATATCCAGATGTTTTCAAGTTGTATTCACGGTCGTCATGGCGCCCTATATCCAGATGTTTTCAAGTTGTATTCACGGTCGTCATGGCGCCCTATATCCAGATGTTTTCAAGTTGTATTCACGGTCGTCATGGCGCCCTATATCCAGATGTTTTCAAGTTGTATGAACGGCTGCTGGTTGTTCAGGATTCATGGGTGTCAAATGCCCGAACCAGTCAACTCTCTGGTTCTCGAAGTAGACCTTGACAGGTGTTTTTCCCAGCATTTGCCGGATTGTTTCAATTGGCCCATGATCCCTTCTTGTCTTGTTTGCCATTGTTCTTAAACATTTCACCTCTCGCGCTGTTATGTTTCTGTCTTAGTACTTGCTAAGCGTCCATGTCTGGCACACACACAGCACAGAATCTGGGCGAATATTGTTTGAAACAGCTGGTTTTTGTTGTCCATCGAGATTTTTGGATGTTTTAAGATTGCTGCAAGTTTATATGTAGCATTATTTTGCTTTATGAACTCTACATTCGATTTCTCTATTTTTGTTTTTCCCATCCTGTGTAAATGTTCTTCTTAGATGTTTTAATTAAGTAATCTATCTGAGTTTGGTGTTATTTATATAAGTGTTAGCGGGACTGGCTAGCGTAGTGGTTAGAACACTCGTCTAGCAACCGAATGGTCGAAGGTTCGAATCCCCAGCTGAGTGGGATTTTGTTTCCGACCAATACGGCCCCGAGGTCGACCCAGCCTCGTAAAATGGGTACCAGAGAAAATCTGAGAAGGAAAGGCAGCGAGGAAAGGAACTGGCCCACCCACCATCATATGCTGATGGCCCACCATAATGAGGTCTCTAACGCGCTTCATCCCCTACAGCATTTGCTATTGGACTATCTGTCTTTATATAAATGTTATATTCTGTAGTTCTTTCTGTGAGCATTGTTTTCTGCTTTCTCGTTATTTGTCTTCTTGGTGTATTCTCTGTAACTGTTGTTGAGGCGAACATCAGTTCATTTAATTTCTCCGGTTCCATTATCACAGTTTTGGCGATCTGGTCCATTTATATTATCACACAAAAAAAAAATAAATAAATAATAATAGGGCAGAGAATAGGCATGTTTGTCGCAGTCCTGGTGTGACCTTGAACCACTTGGTCAAACCATTGGATGTTCTTAAATAATCTGTACCACACCGTCTGTATTCACATTCTGCTATGTCATGTTTGTAGTGAAACGTGACAGATGAACCATCTGAGATAGATTTTATATTTTACAAGCGAGAATCTCTATGGCTGAAGTGGCTAGAATCTCTGAGGATTTCACAGAATCTCTCAGGATGTCACAGATTCTCTGAGGACGTCACAGAATCTCTGAGTTTGTCACAGATTCTGTGATGATGTCATAGATTCTCTGAGGATGTCACAGAATCTCTGAGGACGTCACAGATTCTCATAGGATGTCACAGATTCTCATAGGATGTCACAGATTCTCTGAGACTGTCACAGATCCATTGACAGGTATTCATTTTTTTTTTCTAGATCAAACAGAAATTGAAATCAACAAAGATCTGGTTCTGCACAAAAAGCAAACATAGACGACTAAAAAAAAAGTTCTCATAGACTTTGTGGAACAACAACAATAAACCCAGTCTAACCATTAAGTACAACAATGAAAGTACAACAGCGAAAAATAGTTTAACTGTAAAACACAAGTACTAAAGTAGTTCAATCATAAAGTAGAATAACGAACATCGGTTTAATCATTAAAAAAAAATCATCAAACTTCTCCTGATATGACACGTGACAAAATGAACCTAACAATAACTGGAAAACTCGAGTGAAAAAAATAACGGAGGCCAAGAGAATAAAAAAAATACGCATGAACCGACCAGATGGTACAATAAAGATAGGCAACCATAAATGATTTGAAAGACGAGAGAACCCAGAGAATGGAGAATCAAGACGGCCACATCTTCCATCTCACGGGGTCAGGTCAGTTCTAGAACAGATTTCTGTTTATAAAAAGTGTTGAATAATAACTTCTCTTATATTTCTCTTGAGCATTCAAACATCCACTGCCGACTCGTTGGGCCCGTCGTAGCTTTACCACGGGCCCCATTTGCCAGGGCGTCTCTAGGTGGCCCTAGCTTGGCCTTTACGGCTAGCGTAACGCCTCAGCTGCATACAGTCACGCATATAGTCACGTATACAGTCACGCATACAGTCACCCATACAGTCACGCATACAGTCGCTGAAACCTAGTAATCCATTACTTTTTCAAGATAATAAGACAAGAAGGGGTCAAGTATGAAATGAACTCTGACAAATGCTGGGAACAACAAAGACTGCATCGAGAATCAGAGAGTTAACTGGTTCGGGCATTTGACACACATGAATCCAGAACAACCAGTGGCACATGCATGCAACTTGAAAACCTCTGGATGTAGGGAGCGATGACGACCAAGGAAACAGCGGATAGATGAGGGTGAAGGACACACTGAGGAAACATAACATGACAGCTACCCAGGCCTCTTACCTTGCTCTGAACCTTGCTGTTGGCATAAGCAGACAGATGAGAGGAAGAAGATGTATAATAACAGAAATTGTAAATATTTTGCTCATAATAATTTCATTGTTTGAATTCTTTTGTTGTATTTGTTGTTACAAGTTTGACTGCGGGTATTTTCTTGCACTGCTTGATTTTATTTTAAACCATACAGACACGGAATATTTATGCTCTAATTCTTATGATTGACAGGTTCATCGCTGTAACCCAGCCAATCAAATACGCCAAACACAAAAACTCTAAGCGCGTCTTCATTATGCTGGCGATCACGTGGGTTATCTCAGTTGCTATAGCAGCTCCAATCGCACTTGGAGTTAACTACTCAGATGACAGGAAAGCGGGGGACTGCCAGTTTTTTAACTCGGATTTCATCATATATTCGTCTATGGGGTCGTTCTACATCCCGTCCGTGATAATGTGCTTCCTCTACTCCAAAATCTACGGGGTCATAAGAATGAGGGCGCTGAAAGCCAAGATGGCGAAACTCCGAGAGGTAGACAAAAGAGCTTTGCAGGGGGTCATAGAAAACCCTGCCGCAACTGGGACTCTTAATACCAACGACACTGGAGGCGTGTACGGAGCCGAAGCCACCGTGACTACAGGGCTGGCCAACATGGACAACGGTCGAGTTACGACGTACAACACGACGAAAGCGACCACCTCACGCCTGAACATGGCTGGACGTGGCGACGACAATTTTGAGAATAATCCAAATTCAAATTCGGACGACAATTCTAACGACGACGATGATGACGACACGCCCAGCGGGAGTGGAAGTGGCACTAACTCTAAAGACCATAGAAAACTGGGCGTGGCGAGTGTTGTTATGCAAGTCAGTCCTAGATTTCTGAAGAGCGTGGAAGTAGCTGAGCTTATCGCGAACCCTGTAGCGGAAGAGCTAGAGAGACTAGAGAACCAAGAGCAGCAGGTGATACTACAGTTCGACAAGAACGGCGGGTGTGTTGGGGAACCGGAAGCATCAGCATCTACTTCCGGTGGTACGGGACAGACATGCGCAAATGAGGCGGAAACGCCGTTTACCTCCTTTGTCGGCAAGGCTGACACTAGAGCCAGTTCAGACACAAAAGGCCTGAAAACTTTCAAGAAAAAGGACGGTGACTCAAAACGAGGCCAGAAGAAAGGAGTTACTAAATTTAACTTTCACGTCAGAGTAAGCCGGAAGAGGAAAGAGAAATCTTCTTCCAGACGAGAGAAAAAAGCTACGAAGACGCTAGCTATTGTTCTAGGTAAGTACTGGCTGTCTTCTGCGTAAGAATTAGCTGTTGTTCTAGGTAAATACCAGCTATTCTTCTAGTTGAGTGTTCGCTAATGCTCTGTGTAGTTACTGGCTATTGTTTCAGGAACGCACTAGCGCTTGTTCTATGTACAACCAGGATCAAATACTTTTAGCGCCTATTTTCGCAAAGTATTAAAGTTAAAACTGTCCTTTAAAATATTCAAGTTAAAGCTGTCCGTTAAATTATTAAAGTTAAAACTATCTGCTAAAGCATTCAAATCAAAACTGTCCGTTTAATTATTCAAGTTAAAACCGTCTGTTAAAGTTATCACGTTATAAATTGTATGTTAAATTATTCACATACAAACTGTCCGTTAAAGTATTCAAGTTAAAATTATCTGCTAAAGTATTCGAGTTAAAACCGCCCATTCAAGCACCCAAGTTAAAACTATTCGTTAAAGTGTTCAAATCAAAACTGCCCGTTAAAGCATTCAAGATAAAAGTATCTGTTATTCCAAAGTTTAATGATCATGGCTATCACTGACAAACGCTGGGTGGAAACGAGAGGCAAGCGACTGACTAAAAATATCGAGGACCTCACAGAATAGGCAGACATGATCGCCAACGCCTCCCTGACTTATATAACATCCTTCTCCTGAACAATGTGAATCATTTTTGGTAACCGGGACAAGATTTAGTCTTTCCCAGACCTCCAGTAATTTTCTTCTGTCAGTCATTTTAGTTTATCGTAGCTCATCTCTATCATGTCGTAGAGACAATTAGGTCATGTAGTATTAGAGGTCTTAAAGGCAGCTAATGAGTGTAGTATTAGAGGTCTTAAAGGCAGCTAATGAGTGTAGTATTAGAGGTCTTAAAGGCAAATGAGGAGTGTAGTATTAGATTCTTAAAGACAACTAATGAGTGAAGTATTAAAGGTCATCGATGCAAAAGAGGAGTGTACCATTAGAGGTTATAGAGGCAAAAGAGGAGTGTAGCATTAGAGGTTATAGAGGCAAAAGAGGAGTGTACCATTAGAGGTTATAGAGGCAAAAGAGGAGTGTAGCATTAGAAGCCATAGAGGCAAAATAGTAGTGTAGCATTAAAGGTCATATAGACAAAAGAGAAGTGTAGTATTAGAGGTCATAGACGCAAAAGAGGAGTGTAGCATTAGAAGTCATAGAGGCAAAATAGTAGTGTAGCATTAGAGGTCATAGAGACAAAAGAGAAGTGTAGTATTAGAGGCCATAGAGACAAAAGAGAAGTGTAGTATTAAGGTCATAGAGGCAAATTAGGAATGTAGTATTAGAGGTCATAGAGGCAAAAGAGGAGTGTAGTATTAGAGATCGTAAAGGCAACTGAGAAATTTAGTATTAGACATCGCAAAGGCAACTAAGGGGTGTAGTATTAGAAATAGTAAAGACAACTAAGGAGTGTAGTATTAGAGATCATAAAGGCAGCTGAGAATTGTAGTATTAGAGATCATAAACGCAACTAAGGAGTGTAGTATTACAGAGGGAAAGGCAATTAAGGAGTGTAGTATTAGACATCGCAAAGGCAATTAAGGAGTGTAGTATTAGACATCGCAAAGGCAATTAAGGGGTGTAGTATTAGAGATCGTAAAGGCAACTGAGGAGTGCAGTATTAGAGATAGTAAAGGCAACTAAGGAATGTAATATTAGAGATAGTAAAGGCAACTAAGGAATGTAGTATTAGAGACAGTAAAGGCAACTAAGGAGTGTAGTATTAGAGATAGTAAATGCAACTAAGGAGTGTAGCATTAGAGATAGTAAAGGCAACTAAGGAGTGTAGTATTAGAGATAGTAAAGACAACCAAGGAGTGTAG
Source organism: Achatina immaculata (assembly GCA_009760885.1). Classification (NCBI taxonomy): domain Eukaryota; kingdom Metazoa; phylum Mollusca; class Gastropoda; order Stylommatophora; family Achatinidae; genus Lissachatina; species Lissachatina immaculata. The sequence goes on from CM019710.1 coordinate 8,724,540, forward strand.
TATTAGAGATAGTATAGACAACTAAGGAGTGTAGCATTAGAGATAGTAAAGACAACTAAGGAGTGTAGCATTAGACATAGTAAAGGCAACTAAGGAGTGTAGTATTAGAGATCACACATACAACTTGGAAATGTTGTAGCAGTTTTTGTAGATGCAACTGTGATCTATTATATTATAGGTCTTAGAGGATACTGGATAATATAGTATTAGAACACATACAGGTATCTGGGGTGGGGGTGATATTAGTACCCATAAAGACATCTAGAAACATGGTGGTTGTGCCCACAGAGGCCCTTATGATATGCTGTTAATGCCCAGAGAGGCCATTATGATATGCTCTTGTAAGAATAAATAAAGTTCCTTAAATATAGGTTCGGTTCAGATTGCAACAAACGTAACTAACTGGCACCCCTTGTTTTATAGGTTGATATTTTCCAGTTCTATTTTCAACTCGAACTGCTGCTTCTTGCTGCCAGTATAGATGCTTTACAATCCTCAGGTCTTTGCCGTCTATATTGGTGTCTTCAAGCATTTTAATAATTTCATTATGTTTCACCTTGTCGAATGCCTTGGTGTAATCAATGAAACATAAGTAGAGATCTTTCTGCACTTCTAAAGCTCTTTCTGTTAGTGTTCGTAAAGCATAAATGGCATTGTGTGTTCCCTTTCCTTCAACAGATCCAAACTGTTCATCTGCTATTTCCATTTTTTATCTTTTTCCTTGTTCCTCTCATAATGATTCTCAGAAGTAACTTCGTTATGTGACATGAAAGGCTGATAGTCCAGTGGTAATCACATTCCTTTGCCCCTGGTTTCTTTGGTAGTGCTATAAACGTGGATTTAAGCAAGCCCTGGGCATATAAAAAAAAAGGTAAAGGTAAACGTAATCCTCTCATGCCTTGGAGGCACATATGGATATGGTGTTAGTGCCCATATTTTCCTTGACCTGTCAGCACACTAAAGGGTGATATGGTCAGTATCACGCCTGGCTGCCTTTCCTTCCCCAATTCCAGAAGAAAGGGTACCCATTTCTACAGCTGGGTGACTGGGGCACCTCCGGCCAGATTCGAACCCCCGACCTTCGCCATGAGAGACCAGTGCACTAACCATTTCGCCACTCAGACGCCCACTGGGAATATAACCACTGTTGTAAATATCATTCAGTAACTTGGTTATTATTTTTATTCCTGTCTCCTCTAGTGCCTCTATTTCTTCTATTGTTATATTATCAGGCCCAGTCGCTTTTCCTTTCTTCATGTGTTTGATGGCATCTATGATTTCATCTTCAAGTATTGGCGGTCCATCACAGTTTTCAGTATCTGGTGTTAATTCTGGTCTTTCTCCTCCATATAGCTCACCTAGGTACTCTGTCCACCTGTCCACAATGTCTTCTTGTTTCCATTAACATTTTACCTTCTTTTGATTTCAGGCATCTTGTGGTATATTTTGTCTTCCTGCCTGTGAGTTCACTAATTCGTTTGTGCATGTTTTTGCTGTCTTTTTATTATGATAGCCCTCTATTTGTCTGCGCTGTTCATTTAACCACACTTCCTTTGCTTCTCTGCATTTGCGTCTTATTTCTTTATTTATCTTGCTATATTTTTCTTGGTTATTTTTACTTATTGGTTATTTTTACTATTCGCTTCACCACAAAAAAAAAATCCTATCTTTTAGGTAGGGTGTAATCTTTATAGCAGTCGTAATTAATATAGCAGTGCTAGCAAAGAACACAGCAGTAAAGCTAACAATGTAAGCTGTAGCATCCACCACTTTTGCAGCTATGAATGTTGCTATCGTAACAACTCTATATACGCTGTTGGTCTGATCCATAAACATGAAAAACTGAGAGAAAAGTGACGGACAACGTGGACATCCCCGTACAGTTTGTTCTGGACTGGTGTGGCAACTGGCCATATGTGCCTTCTCTCTTGTTCATATTTTGGACACTCTTGCAGAATGTGGACTGCCGTCATCTTATTGGTGCCACATTCGTCAGTTGATCTTGTCTTGAATTCGTTGTACAGATGGTACGTGGCCTTAGTGCAGTATCCCGCCTCTCTGTCCTCGCTCACTCACACACAAAGACTGCAGCCAACAACAACAACAACAAAAACTTGACTACGAGTGAAAACAAATGATTTATCCCTCTTTTCCTAACATCCAGTTTTAATGTACAACCAATAACAAACACTTATCAACAACTCGACTGAGTGTACTAAACAAGAACAAAACATACACACACTTGAGCCAGGGCCACCGGCTCGGCCCCGCGGCGGGCACGTGACAACATGAAGCCCTCAACACAGACTCGACGCTGACCAACACACGACACAGGCCAGCCGTTCTGCTTGACCGCGTCGATTCTCCCACTGCAGCTATAAGCACCCGACATGCAACATTCATCATACATAAGCATAACATATAACATCGTAATCGATATTCCAGTAGCGAGACTACTGCCTCCTGCACTTAAACATCGTCATCTAAATATATCTAGCCAGACCACCTGCCTGTAGAGACAACAATGAATATAACTTTAGCATAACTACATCACGACGGCTCTACGCACAAGACAACATTATATTCATGAATCGGCGACCACTCCTCCATGCAACGCATCACACGAATGATCCTCAATTATACCTCATATTCAGCAAAACAATTAATCGAGTTCATATGCATCATCATCAATCAATAAAACATACAACGAGAGAAAACAACCTTCGTGCATCGAAACAGATCTCAACGCATCTAAGGCGAAAGTTACAACACAAAACTATATATATACATCTCAGCCACTTTTACCTTCGCCGACGCCTCGTCCGACTCTCATCATTGAATCACGCGAATCTCCTACCTTATCAGCGACAGCTGAGTAGGAACAAACATCCACAACCACAAAGCTCCACTCCCCGCCGGTTTTTGGCGCTACGTCCTCCGCAGAGGAAAAACCAGTGATCAGCACACACAGCTACAACTCTCACTGGGATCTTCCAATACTAGGGCCTCAGCCGGGGGGTCCTTACGTTGATGGTACGACTTCCTGCATGGCTCCACCAGCATAGCTCTACCACAATAGCTCTGCCAGCATAGCTTTACCAATATAACTCTACCAGCATAGCTCTACTAGCATAGCTCTACCAATATAGCTCTACCAACATAACTCCACCAACATAGCTCTACCAATATAGCTCTTACAAATATAACTCTATCAACATAACTTTATCAGCGTAGCTCTACCAATACAGCTCTATCATTATAGCTCTGCCAATATAACTCTATCAGTGGTCTTGGATACACGGGCCAAACACCGTATCCTCAGTATGTTTTAACGGCATGGAAACGGGGAGTTTTAACTGTTAAAACTGTGATAGCCCGTGTGTTTTAACAGGAGCTTATCAAAAAGTTAGATGTCCTCACTACACTATCATTGCTCGTTAATGATTAATCTGCCAGTAATCAATAATGTTAATCAACATAATTTATACACTTGCAGGCGTGTTTCTTGCATGCTGGGTGCCTTTCTTCACTCTAAACATCATCAAAGCCATCTGTATCCGCTACGACCTGAAGGACCGACCCGCTTGCCAGGTGGACCCCATCTTCTTCAGCCTGTTCCAGTGGCTGGGCTACATCAACAGCTTCCTCAACCCGGTCATCTATACCATCTTCAACCAAGAGTTCAGGAAAGCGTTCAGAAAACTCCTAACAGAACCTTGCAGATGACGACCACCATGGACACAGGGACAAAGACTAATATTACTCACATTTCTGTCACCTAGAATATGATGTTCGATGTAATGTCTGCGTGTGATCATGTGCCCGTATTTATGTGCGGATTAAGCTGACCTCAAAAGAAAGTGTATAATAAAACATCTTTTGAGTTAGAGTTTTCAGGTGACAGCCATTTCTTTCATGACCTGCTGGTTTTCATGTCAAAAAAGAGAGAGAGGTAAATTCAGGGTATTCACTTTGTGATATGTAATATAAGAGAGAAGTCGGGACTGTCTGATCTTTTAGGAAGTATTACAATTGTAGTACGAACATTATGAGAGTGATTATATGGGACATTTCTTTTCTTTCATTATACTGCACAGTGGTTCGGAAAATAACTGTACACTAACCCAGTATCGATTCCGGTACTGTAGTGATATTTTAATGACTGCGACAGATAGATGCAGCTTGATACCGCAAACATTAAGACATCACTACGATACCGGAATCTATACTGGGTTAGTACACAGTTACTTTATGGTACACCCTGAAAGACTACAAATAAATGACCTGAATGGATATTGTAATAATATTTAACCTAAAACTGTCAGGTCCTCAATTTTTATTTCATCTCTCAGGAACTATTCGCGGGATGTTCCTGTAAACTACGCGGTGAGGATGCTAAAGGCCAAAACATCGTATCGGATGGAGACTTTGTTATATTTTGGCAGATTCAGGGTGAAGCTAGGGCGTCTGAGGGGGGAAGTAGTTAGTGTACTAGTCTCTCATTGCGAAGGTCAGGAGTTCGAATCTGGCCAGAGGCGCCCCAGTTACCCAGCTGCAGAAATGGGTACCTGATTTCTTCTGGAATTGGGGAAGGAGATGTGGCTGTGCTTACACGTGACGAAAAATATAGGCACCAAGACCATATGTGCCTCCAAGGCAAGACACGGTTACCTACCTACATTAAGGTGGAGCTAATAAAGCAGAAAAAAAACTAATTGCTTCCTTAGCAGACTTTATCCCCATGTGGATTATAGCAGTCTCCACCCCGTCAGCTAAGCTGAACCTGTTTTACTGGGGGAGGGGGTGTAACAGAGAGCTGGGACAGGTTCTTCATTGGCTGAGGTTCACCAACCGTGACGCCAGCTGTAATATATGGATGGCTGGCTGCTGTACTGCATGCATCTTCACACCTTTTGTGTCCGTGAAAACACGCTAGCGCGTTACATTTGTATGTGTATGTGCTGTAGAGAACTTTTTAACATGTACTTTTATACTATAATTATTAATATCAAAACATTAACAATGCTGAACATTGATTGGCTCCTTCGATAACATCCCTGTCTATTTATAGAACAGCCATGTCAAGGACACTTGAGAGAAAGCGGGGGGAAAATAAACTTATTAATGGCAATCTGGGCAAGATGTCTTAAGTGGAGGCGGAGAGCGTCCAGTCCCGATGTGAAGATATATAAGAGCTGGCTGTAGACCGTGGGAAGTGGAGAGAACGCTGAATCACTCTGAGACACACCAGATTGTGGAGCTGGGGATAGACAAGCTACCGGGTTAACGTGATAAAATCGGCGAGCTCCTTACGGTGGTGAACCATGCTAAGCAGCCATCATTGCAACCGAAAAAGACGCTGTTCTGGAAAATAATGTTCATCATGCTCTGAAAGTCACCGACATACATCTTCTTTACAGCCGTCTTCTACGTCATCTCCCTGCTTCACAGCCGTCTTCTACGTCATCTCCCTGCTTCACAGCCGTCTTCTACGTCATCTCCCTGCTTCACAGCCGTCTTCTACGTCATCTCCCTGCTTCACAGCCGTCTTCTACGTCAAACTATCGACTTCACAGCCGTCTTCTACGTCAAGCTATCGACTTCACAGCCGTCTTCTACGTCGATCTCCCTGCTTCATAGCCGTCTTCTACGAGGGCGAAGGGTGAATGATAAGTTCTCGGCATAAGGTACAACGGATTATTTGTGAATAACTTTTTTGGGTTACTTCTCAACATAGTCCTCTTGCAAGTTTATGCACTTAGTCCAGCCCTAATGGAGCACACGGATCCCTTCTTTGTAAAAGTCAGCATCTTGTGCCAGTGTAAAGTGGTCTACAGCATGAATGACGTCATCATCTGAAGCAAATTTGCGACCACTGAGCTCCTTTTTTAGTTTGGTAAACAGGTAATAATCTGAAGGGGCCAAATCTTGGTAAAAAGAAGGATGTTCAAGAAGCTGGAAGCCGCATTCATGAATGGCTGCCATTGCCACCGCCGACTTGCGAACTGTAGCATTGTCTTGATGAAAGATAACCCTTCTCGTCAATTTCACTCGACGCTTTTCCTTCAATTTGACCCATAATTGCTTCACGAGATTAGCGCAATAGGCCCCGGTGACTGTTCTGCCCTTTTGAAGATAGTCTACTAATATAACACCTTCTGAATCCCAAAAGATGGAAGCCATCGCTTTGCCTGCAGACAGAACTACTCTTGCTTTCTTTGGAGGTGGGGATCCATGATGTTTCCACTGCTTTGGCTGTTCTTTGGTTTCTGGTTGAAAGTATTGAACCAAAGTCACATCCATTGTCACAAATTGCTGAAGAAACTTTTCAGGATCTGCAGAAAAATGCCAAGACTGTCTCTGGACATGTTGAGACCCTGTCATTTGTGATCAGCTCCAAGAAGTTTCGGGGCCCATCAAGCAGAGACTTTTGTTATTTGAAGATCATTGTGAGTAATGGCATGAACACGCTCCTGGGAGATGCCCAACTCAGTAGCTCAGTTAGTTGTCGATCCTCCATTGTCATGTCATGGATTCTGCCGGTGGTTTCATCGGTGGTTACCGTTCTTGCCCTTCCTAGACGGGGATCATCGTCCAGACTCTCCCTTCCATGTTTGAATTGAACTGCCCATTTCTTCACTGTTCTGTAAGAAGGGGCACTCTCCCCTAGAGTCTCTACCATATCCTCATGGATCTCCTCTGATGATAAGCCCTTGATGCAGAGGTAGCGAATGACTGCTTGATGAGAAATGTTATCCATTTTCTCAATTTCTGCCACCCCTTACCACTTCAGTAGCCTTTAAAAAAACTGGTTGCAGTTAATTTCTTGAAACTTGGTGTTTAATCTTACATTAGCCTGATCTACAAATGCACGTAATATCAGTTGTGTGTTTCAAGTATTTGTACCTTATGCCGATAACTTATCAATCACCCCTCGTACGTCAATCCCCTTCTCCACAGCTGTTTTCTACGTCGATCTTCTCCTTCACAGCCGTCTTCTACGTCGATCTCTCTGCTTCACAGCCGTCTTCTACGTCGATTCACTGATTTGTAGCCGTGTTCTACATCTGGAAGATTTGTTCTCATAAAAATTTACGCGAAATACTTGAACAAAACTTACATACAACGGGTCATTATGGCAATCTCAGCCTCAAACTTATTGCCGTGCCCATCATTTTTGGTTTATCTCACTGTGATATATTCATGGCTTCCACGGTTACAACAACAAAACCAGATTTCAGCACGCAATTAACCCTTTCATTTTTTTTTTTAAATAACGACTACCTGCTGCAGAATGTGATTAATTTACAGCTTAATGTAATACATTTGCATCATTTTAGAAATACAGTTTAATTTCTTATATTTATATTACAATGTGATATTTAGGAAAGATAGTTTAATACATAAGCTAATACTAACATGAATTCATACGTTTCATTTATATGATTAACATTAAACTTGTATCAGTAATTTGTTTAAGAAAGGTCTGGAATAACAAAACTGGCATAAGGAATTAAATGGTTAAAGTAACTTAGTCAGATTTTTACGCATCTCAGGCTACACACTAAAAGAAAAAGACAAGCCTATGACAAAACAGAAAAAAGCGAAAGAAAAAAAAACATTGGTATACACTTGGAAACGCCAACATGGCAAATCGTTATACAGATAAAAGGTGCCGATATGAGTTATTAACCAGTGTCATTGCACACGGTCAAACCATAATTGCTCTGCTGCCTAGTCAGCATTTGACCAGAAACCTGGCGACTAGTGTCGCCAGCAGCACTAACTCCGTAGCTAACGACGTCATTCCTCGTCCTTCCCAGAGTTTTAACCCTGGTACCGATTTTATCTTGAGGCTGGGTGATCTCCGGGTTTGTTTGTTTTTTTTGTGTGCAAGCCACGGTCTGACCCCGATCATGGTAAGTGGAAATCGAAACCGGGTCGCCTGGTCGGTAGGCCAGTGTCTAATCCACTACGCTAACGCGACTCCCAGGTTATACAGGCTTCCACACCCTATGTGCAGGGATCAAACAGATAGATCAGAAGTAAAATGGATCCTTGAATACAACCAAGAGTTCTTTTATCATGGCAGAAACTAAAGTATGATTACGAAGATTATAACAATCTATCAAGGGAGAACGAGAAACAGAATAGATCAATAGAAGAAGGCACGTCCTTACCTCCGTATGAACAGCACAGAAACCAAAGTTTCAGATCGTCACGTGACGCGGATAAAGAACTGCTGCCGCGTTAACCCTTTCACTCCAAAATATCACTGAAGGGATAGATCTTGCACACTCATGTCAATTAAGTCTAACAGCCATATTTAGCCACAGTCTAAATAAAATGAAAAGTAGCACATTTCTAACCCGACCTCAGTCAGTCAGTCAGTCATTTGCATGTCCCTTGCGGAACTTTACCTCCTTAACAGCTTTCCTGCTCGGTTGTAAGCAAGATGCCCTGCTGCTGATACATCCATTTGTAAATTATCAACAATATCTTGCAGCTATTATCGCCTTGGTCTTCCTCTTTTTCTTTTTCTCATTATGTACCCTTCCAAGACGGTTTTCTCTAGATTATCATGACGTTTAATGTGTCCAAAATATTTAAGCTTTCTCTGTTTAATCCTCTTTACTAGCCAGCCTTCTCCAATATTTAATTCTTGTAGTAAGGGTATATTTGTTCTTTTTTGTGCCCATGATATTTGAAGAACTCTTCTGCAGCATTTATATTCAAACGCAGTTATATATTTCTCAGCTGATCTGTTAAGTATCCAGGTCTCACAGGCATATGTTGCGATGGGAAAGATGCATGCCCTTAAAAATCATATTTTTGTAGTTCTGTCTGTTCCTCTCCACTGCATCTTTAGTTGTTTTACTTTCTGAAGAGCAATAGATGTCCACCTTTTAATTTCCCTCATTGTATCTCCATTATTAGTTAGTAATGTTCAAAGATATTCAAAACTCTCCACCTCCTCCAGTTTTCCCTCATTGATACATATTTCAGCTGCCTTATTTGTTTTGTCCAGTTGTCGTCAATTTATTTTTCTTCCCATTAAGATAGAGGTTTTGCTCTTCACTATTCTTACGGACTGACAACTGAAACTTGAAACTCGACCCGTATTTTTAAAATATACAGAAAATTCTGTCCAGTTTCCTTCTACCGAATGTCTCATCAAAATTTATTCTGACAGAGGATGGAAATGAATTCACTGTGAAAGAGTTAAGACATCAAGACAAATCGTCAAGGGAGAATACTCACCTAGACACAGTACTGATCTTACAGGGGCACAATTGTATGCACAAGTAGAACACAAATTAGCGGAGGAGGTCAAGGACTTTGTATACCGTGGAAGTAAAGTAGAAGAAGATGAAGACAACACAGAGGACATACAACGACAGGCTAACTAGAGCAAACCAGGTTTTAGCAATCCTGCGAAAATATGGAAATCTCAAAAGCTGAGGATGAAAACAAAAATCAGGATATTTAAGAATAATGTTCTAAGTGTGCTACTCTACAGATGTAAATGCTGGCAAATCACTAAAACTACAGAAAACAAACTCAATTCTTTCCAGGCTAAACGTTTACATAGAATCAGAAGAATATTTTGCCCAAACACCATAAGAAATAACATCTTGTTGGCAGAAATGCAGATGAAGCCACTGACAACAATTACTGAGGAAAGACGCTGGCGATGGTTGGGACATGTGCTTCGATTGACTGACAACTCACTACCAAAAATACCACTAAGATGGACACCACAGGGGAACAGAAGTAAGGGTAGACCAAAAGAGACATGGAGAAGAACAACAGAAAGGATGTTGAGCAATAGAGGGCTCACCTGGGCAAGAACGGATGACAGGCAAAGGACAGGCGTTTGTAGGAAAACCCTTGCGGAAGCCCCGTGTGTCTTGGGTACTTAAGGTTCAGAGAGAGAGAGAGAGAGAGTTAATTTTACAGGTGGCGCAGTAGACTATCCTGACATAGTAAGCTGCATCTTATTCCACCCTTATTTGTGATGTATAAACTTTCGCAATAAACGAGTAAAGGAAAATATAAGACTGAAGCCCATGAAGTACAGAGAATATGGCATATATCATAAACATAAAAAAATAACTAAGAAGTAAGAAAGAAGAGATAATGAAAATGAGAGACCCAGACAATTAAAATAATCCATCAATTCAAGGGACATAATAAATACACTAAGAACCATAACTAAGAGAAAATCACAGCTAAGGGACGACATTGATCGATGAGACATACCAAGACAAGGGCAGGAATTACCTTGACCGTCTGCACTGGGTAGGCAGAGTCAGTGCAAGCAGGAGATGCATTACATCAAGCCTCCCTTGTGAAGGTGGCTTAAATTTTGATGTCTGATAATGAATTTATAGTTTCGGACAGTTTATAATATTTTCAGAATAAAGATAAGAGAATTACAGGGGACACTAAATGAAAAGTAAATTTCTATTTGTTATTTCCCTTCCTGACAATCCCACAAATCACCGCGAATCCGTTTCCAAAGTGCGATAAATTTTATCCAATCAGTATCGCTGTTATATAGCTCATGTTTCATGAATGATATACGATCGTTGATTAGCCTAAACTAGAATTTATCAATTTATCTTCGTGTTATTAAATTATTTTTGAGCTGTGGTTACACTGAGTGAGATTTATAAAAGTGTTTGTATTTCATTAAAAGTTATAAAAATGTGGTAGTTTAATAAATTTTTAAAATGTTGTTTATCTGTTTATTTCAAAATATGCTCTCTCTCTCTCTCTCTCTCTCTCTCTCTAAGACGCATTCGCAGTTGGTCTTGAATAAGAAAGAACAACTACAATAACGACAACAAGAGCAGCAACTGCAACAACATCTACAACAACAAGAGTAACAACAGGAGCAGCAACACCAACAACAAGAGCAACAATATCTACAACAACAAGAGCAGCAACAGCAACATCTACAACAACAAGAGCAGCAACAACAACATCTACAACAACAAAAGCAACAAAAACAAGAGCAACAACAACAAGAGCAACAACATCTACAATAAGAGCAACAACCACAACAACAACATCTAGAACAACAAGAGCAGCACCAAGAGCAACAACAACATCTGCAACAACAAGAGCAACAAGATCAAGAGCAACAACAACATCTACAACAACAGCAACATCAACAAGAGAAGCAACAACAACAAGAGCAATAAAAATAAGAGAAGTAACAACAATAAAAGAAGCAACAACAAGAGCAACAACACCAACAGCAACAACAAGGATGCACTAACCCTCATCATCATCATGTGAATTGATTTTATTCACTCTTTATATTCTGTGATCATCACACTAGACTAGACTGCCACAATGTATGGATATTTACATCAAGTTTCTGTGGCTAAACTGTCCAAAAAACACATTCCTGAAATTTTCAGAACACTTAAAAACAACAAGGAACAAAGTAAAACTACAAATCTGTAATGTATAAAGTAGGGAAAAAAGCAGGAACAGCTTTATTACTTAACGAGTACATGGTTGTAACTGTAGCTCTGTAGTGATTACAACTTGTGGTCTATCTGTAGCTCTGTAGTGATTACAATTTGTGGTCTATCTGTAGCTCTGTAGTGATTACAACTTGTGGTCTATCTGTAGTTTTGTAGTGATTACAACTTGTGGTCTATCTGTAGCTCTGTAGTGATTACAACTTGTGGTCTATCTGTAGCTCTGTAGTGATTACAGCTTGTGGTCTATCTGTATCGCTGTAGTGATTACAACCCGTGGCCTATCTGTATCGCTGTAGTTATTACAACCCGTGGTCTGTCTGTAGCTCTGTAGTGATTACAGCTTGTGGTCTATCTGTATCGCTGTAGTGATTACAACCCGTGGCCTATCTGTATCGCTGTAGTTATTACAACCCGTGGTCTGTCTGTAGCTCTGTACTTCTTGTTTCTGTCACTAATCTCTCGAACAACATGCATGAAACAGACGTGTATCTAGTAATTATAATAGCCGTCTTATGTGTTAATATTTTAATAATATAATACTAACATTATACATACATAAATGTAATGAGAGTGAATATACGTGACGATATGTATGAATAAATGTGATGTATGAATATACGTGACGATGTGTGAAAATGAGTAATATTAGGATTTTTAGCACATATGGCAAACTTACATTCTCTACTGAGACGATATCATATATTCTGACAATATGACATGAAGATCCTGGATATTTAGTCTGCATGACATGGTATTCTAATATCACAAGTTGATGATATCAGATATTATGACACCACCAAATAATGACAACAGATATTCTGATTATAAAAAAATGACGACATCAGATGTCATCTCGAAATGATGATATCTGATATTCTGACACCACGAAATGATCATATCATGAAATGACAATATTTGATTGTCATCACAAAAAAGATGATATCTGATATTCGGACACCACAAAATGACGACACCTAATATTCCGTCAGCACAGCATGAGGATACCAACATTAAAAACTACACGGTACAAAAAAAAGGAAGTGAATACATGGTAACTTGTGACAGATAGCAACCAGGATAATATATCATCTAACATCAAACTGCAAAGTTTATAAATATCTCGCCAAAATCACACACACACACGCACATTCTGGAGAGAACTAGTGAGAAAAGCTGGGGCAGGGGGGGAACACAACCACTAATAAAATACTTGGTATGTGAGTGGCATAAAACACTGACAAGTCTCAGAAATCTGCTTGTCTGGTCTCATCAAATACTGCTTGCTTGTCATCTTCCTGTGTGCGGGGTTACACCTCGCTACGGTGATCTTTGCTTTCCTGGTAGAGGACAACATTAAAATATGCTTCAGCCAATATACACACTGGCTTCAGGAAACTCATCATCATCTTTTTTTTCTGCATCACAAACAATTAGAACGAAGAACAGATTCCCCAGGAACTAAAGTAAAGATGGCGGAGACATTCTCTAGTGCTTGGAAATACAATATCGAGAACAGTTTCCAGGCACCACAAACATCCAAAACATTTCTGCAGTGTCCAGAAGAACAGACAAGAACAGATATGGAAGACGCCATCATACATGGCATAGATAATGTTGCTATCATAATATAGGACTTATCATAAGGTCAAACTTTCATCACTTAAAACCTATGCTAGGTCCAGAACTGTGACATCTTACCCCAGCTCAAACAGTCTGTTTCTTCTTCACTCCTGCACTTGAACATGTGCTCCATTTGTTGCCCGAAGAAAGTCTAAGCGATACTCGATCTCTGAACTCCTATTCTCTAACATCTTTTTAGTCATCGTGGCTAGTGCAACCGTTATTCTTGCCTTCAGAGTTTCTATATCAGGAACTGCTGAACTGAATACTATGTCCTTATACCCGCAGTTTAACAAAAATGTCAATAGGGGTAATGTCCTGTGAACATAGTATTGGACCATCCCTTCTAATCCATCAGTTTGGAAAGTCTGCATTCAAGAACTGACGAACAGCTAAAATCCAGTATTGCGTTGAGCCATCCTGCTCCAAAACTACCCATAGCTAAAACTCTGCAAACTCAGATGTAACATACAGCTTCAACATGTCCCAGGTATACAACATTTGATGACACGGTGGGGCTCTGTGAACTCTTATTCTGAGAATATATCTACATAATGCCAAACATTCACGTTTCTATCCAGCATAGTCTTTACGACATGAATTTTTCTTAATCAGGCAAGGATTTGATGATCGCCATGTATTACTATTACAAAAGGGATACAATGATGTAAGACATGGGAATGAATTCAGAAGGATAAAGTTTTCAAAAATAGAAGAAACGAATAAGCATGTTAATATCAGACAGATGAAAGCAGTAACACAAAGTTATTATCACGTACCTAGATACCAAAGATAATGATAAAACTAGCAGTACAGCGATGATGTTACAAAGGTAAAAAGCACGAGAAAGATCAAATTAACAGGGAGATAATAAACGTAAAAAGTCCACAGAAACATGGATGTAATGATGAATTTATCCACGATCTTTCTCACTCTCCAGACATGCTGCCAATGAAAGAAGATAAAGATAAAATATCCACAATTATACGTGTAAAAGATGGAGAATGTATCACAGACCTCCCTGATTCTCTTGACATACTGCCATAGAAAGAAGATAAAGATAAAATATCCACAGTTATACGTGTAAAAGATGGAGAATTTATTACAGACCTCCCTGATTCTCTTGACATGCTGCCTGTCCAGAAAACCTCGAATACCGGCCTGAATTTTTATGGCAGCGTACTCTTCCCGCATGGCCGCTACCTCGCCCTTGGCTACCCCTTGACGAAAGTTAGACCGAACATTAGTGCCTTTGGTCTTGTCAGATGCTCGCTGTTTCTAGAAGGCGATCACAGAACATATAACATATATTATTATAGGAAACTACCCGTTAACACGTCAGGAAAGGTTATATGTTCCTAGTAAAGAAAGTTTAATGAGGCTTATCTTTTCAACTCCTATATTGGTTTAATGAGGCTTATCTTCTCAACCCTTATATAGATTTAATGAGGTTTATCTTTTCAACTCTTATATAGATTTCATGAGGCTTATCTTTTCAACTCTTATATAAGTTTAATAACGCTTATCTTTTCAACTCTTATATAAGTTTAATGATGCTAATCTCTTCACTCTTATAAGTTTAATGACGCTTATCTTTTCAACTCTTATATAAGTTTAATAACGCTTATCTTTTCAACTCTTTTATAACTTTAATAAAGCTTATCTTTTCAACTCTTATATAAGTTTAATAACGTTTATCTTTTCAACTCTTATATACGTTTAATGATGCTTATCTCTTCACTCTTATAAGTTTAATGACGCTTATCTTTTCAACTCTTATATAAGTTTAATAACGCTTATATTTTCAACTCTTATTTAAGTTTAATGACGCTTATCTTTTCAACTCTTATATAGGTTTAATAACGCTTATCTCTTCAACTCTTAAATACAAAGGGTGATTAATAAGTTCTCGGCATAAGGTACAAATTCTTGGAGCTGATCACAAACGACAGAGTCTCAACATGTCCAGAGACAATCTTGGCCATTTTTCTGCAAATCCTGAAAAGTTTCTTCAGCAATTTGTGACAATGGATGTGACTTGGGTTCATCATTTTCAACCAGAAAGAAAGAACAGTCACAGCAGTGGAAACATCATGGATCCCCCACCTCCAAAGAAAGCAAGAGTGGTTCTGTCTGCAGGCAAAGTGATGGGTTCTATCTTTTGGGATTCAGAATGTGTGCTATTGGTAGACTATCTTCAAAAGGGCAGAACAGTCACCGGGGCCTACTGCGCTAATCTTGTGAAGCACCTAAGGGTCAAATTGAAGGAAAAGCGTCGAGTGAAATTGACGAGAGGAGTCATCTTTCAGCAAAACCATGCTACGGTTCACAAGTCGGCAGTGGCAATGGCTGCCATTCATGAATGCGGCTTCCAGCTTCTTGAACATCCTACTTATTACCAAGATTTGGCCCCTTCAGACTATTACCTGTTTCATCATCATCATCATCATCAGGTGCCGTGCCGACTGGCATTGGCTATTATGCTTCTCCAGAGTACCCGATCCTTCATGCAGGCCATCAGTTCAGTTGGTGATCTCCTCTCACACCATCCCGTCAGACTGTCCAGTATCATTTCTCTTGGTCTTCCTCTTGATCTTCTTCCTTCTATTTTTCCTGTTGTTATAATATTTTCAATGCCCCCTCTTCTCATTGCATGTCCTATGAAAGTACATTGTCTCTCTCTTATCTTTCTGACAAGGTTTTTTTGTCTCTCCAGCTCTTCTCATACATTCTTCATTAGTTATTTTTGCTGTCCAGGGATTCGCAACATTCTTCTAATAAACCACATTTCTGCTGCTTCCAATGATTTTTGTGCAGACTTGCCTATTGTCCATGATTCACTTCCACATATAACAAGATAGGTTCAATATAGCATTTTAGGATTCGTTTTCTAACATTCATTGATAAAGATATGTTAGCTAATATGTTTCTCATTCTCTGAAATGCAGTCTTTGCTTGGCCTATTCTGTTCCTAATTTCTGTTTTGCATTTCCCATCTGAAGTTATTACTGTTAATTACCTGTTTACCAAACTCAAAAAGGAGCTCAGTGGTCGCAAATTTGCTTCAGATGATGACGTCATTCATGCTGTAGACCACTTTACACTGGCACAAGATGCTGACTTTTACAAAGAAGGGATCCGTATGCTCCAGGATCGCTGGACTAAGTCCATAAACTTGCAAGAGGACTATGTTGAGAAATAGCCAAAAAAGGCTGTCTACAAATAATCCGTTGTACTTTATGCCGAGAACTTATCAATCACCCCTCGTAAGTTTAATGAGGCTTATCTCCTGAACTCTTCAATACGTTTAATTATGTTTATCGCCTGAACGATTCTATACGTTTAATCACGTTCATCTCTTGAACTCTTCTATGCGTTTAATCTCTTTAATCTGCTGAACTCTTCTATGCATTTAATCACGTTTATCTCCTTAACGATTCTATATGTTTAATTACGTTACACATATTTTATATTATATATTTCTCATACCGCGTCTCCAAGCTCTTCATTAGATATCTAATTTCTCCTCAATAACGCCTGACAAAGTTCCTAATCTCATACCCCATCATATCTAACAAACTTCACAATCCCATGCTGCTCACCCCATCAAATCTAACAAACTTCACAATCCCACGCTGCTCACCCCATCAAATCTAACAAACTTCACAATCCCATGCTGCTTACTCCAATCAAATCTAACAAACTTCACAATTCCATGCTGCTTACTCCCATCAAATCTAACAAACTTCACAATCCCATGCTGCTTACTCCAATCAAATCTAACAAACTTCACAATTCCATGCTGCTCACCCCCATCAAATCTAACAAACTTCACAATTCCATGCTGCTTACTACCATCAAATCTAACAAACTTCACAATCCCATGCTGCGTACTCCCATCAAATCTAACAAACTTCACAATCCCATGCTGCTCACCCCATCATATCTAACAAACTTCACAATCCCATGCTGCTCACCCCATCAAATCTAACAAACTTCACAATCCCACGCTGCTCACCCCATCAAATCTAACAAACTTCACAATCCCATGCTGCTTACTCCAATCAAATCTAACAAACTTCACAATTCCATGCTGCTTACTCCCATCAAATCTAACAAACTTCACAATCCCATGCTGCTTACTCCAATCAAATCTAACAAACTTCACAATTCCATGCTGCTCACCCCCATCAAATCTAACAAACTTCACAATTCCATGCTGCTTACTACCATCAAATCTAACAAACTTCACAATCCCATGCTGCGTACTCCCATCAAATCTAACAAACTTCACAATCCCATGCTGCTCACCCCATCAAATCTAACAAACTTCACAATTCCATGCTGCTCACCCCATCAAATCTAACAAACTTCACAATCCCATGCTGCTCACCCCATCAAATCTAACAAACTTCACAATCCCATGCTGCTCACTCCATCAAATCTAACAAACTTCACAATCCTATGATGCGTACTCCCATCAAATCTAACAAACTTCACAATTCCATGCAGCTCACCTCCATCAAATCTAACAAAAATCACAATCCCATGCTGTTACTCCCATCAAATCTAACAAACTTCACAATCTCATGCTGCTTACCCCATCAAATCTAACAAACTTCACAATCCCATGCTGCTCATCCCATCAAATCTAACAAACTTCACAATCGCATGCTGCTTACCCCATCAAATCTAACAAACTTCACAATCCCATGCTGCTCATCTCATCAAATCTAACAAACTTCACAATCCCATGCTGCTTACTCCATCAAATCTAACAAACTTCACAATCCCATGTGCTTACCCCATCAAATCTAACAAACTTCACAATCCCATGCTGCTTACCCCCATCACATCTAACAAACTTTACAATTTCATGCTGCTCACCTCATAAAATCTAACAATCTTCACAATCCCATGCTGCTCACCTCATAAAATCTAACAAACTTCACAATACCATGCTGCTCAAATCATAAAATCTAACAATCTTCACAATCCCATGCTGCTCACCTCATAAAATCTAACAATCTTCACAATCCCATGCTGCTCACCTCATAAAATCTAACAATCTTCACAATCCCATGCTGCTTACCTCATAAAATCTAACAATCTTCACAATCCCATGCTGCTCACCTCATAAAATCTAACAATCTTCACAATCCCATGCTGCTCGCCTCATAAAATCTAACAATCTTCACAATCCCATGCTGCTCACCTCATAAAATCTAACAATCTTCACAATCCCATGCTGCTTACCCCATCAACCTTACCCTTCTGCGCTTCACTGCTACGATTTCTGTTCTCCATGTTGGGTCCGTGTAGCAGCTGAATGAAGATCGACGTCTGAAGGCAAACAGAACCTAAATGAACGTTGATATAAAACTAGACACATGCAGACCTCCAGGAAGTAGGTTTTGTGCATATGTTCTGACAGTTACATACATTTTACATGTTCAGTCTGGACCTCTGTTCTCGCCAGTCCATGTTTACCCTACAATTTCAGTGGTAGTTTCATACATTTCTCTTGTCTGTTAGGCAGTGTACATCTGCATAGACAGTGCTGTGTTTTAGAGTTATCTTGGGCCTTACTGCCACTCCCATAGGGGCATATATCTGTGTATGATACATTGCTGCTGGTAACATTGTTATGCTGATGATGTCTATAACTGGAAGACTGCTGAGGATAAGATTGTTGGTGAGACAGAGCTGACAATTTACTTCAGTGAATGTTGCCCTCGCGAGACGGCTATGTACACAGAACAGTCACAATATGAAAGAAAACTCGGGACACTGTAAGGCAGGGCGAACAACCTGACAGGTTGGCTACTAAACAAGAAAAGAAAAACGACTGACAGTGGTTAACAGTCAAGTTATGTTTCTCAAATGTTATGCCAAGTTACTTAATTAAACTTCCACAAGAAAAATCATAGGACAAAAAAAGACAATCACAACTTTTTGGTTACGTCATGAGAAGACATAACTTGATAGTCACTAGAAAACATAAAAAACTGAAGGAGTCCGAGAGAAAAATATCTGATTCGGCTGTCCAGGTGGCACAAGAGTAGAACAGTAGATAACCAATTACTGTAGATATCAAGCACCTCACGTAACATCACGTAACATCAACTTCATCTCTCTCTCACACACACACTCACTCACTCACTCACTCACATACATACATACATACATACATACATACATACATACATACATACATACACACGCACGCTGTACTAAACAGACTAGTTTATTAAATATTACACTATCTTACATCCTTCCCGTCACATAGGGCTCGCATGGTAGCTTGAACACAGACTGATAATTATATGGACACAGTGTGTCAGAGATGATGAAGACATAATGTAGGGTCTTGTCTCAGTCGTGTACGTGTTTAGAAGACTCAGAAAGTTCCATCAAGTGACACGATACCGACAGGATCTCACAATAACCTCCCTTGAAGACCGTCTCCCTCGCACAACAAAGTTATATTTAACAAACCTTGCAGATCTCCCTTCATCCTGCAGTAGTACTCTTTATTTCTGCTGGCATTTAAAATCTTCTCCCTATTCGTTTAAGGGTTTTCTGGGTGCTTTAGTAAAAATCATTAGGTCGGGAAGTTTGTCTGACAAAATAACACACGTTATTATTGTAATGATTTTGTATTACTGTACATCACTTATATTGCTGTTGTGGTAGGTAACATATTGTGATGTGAGAAATATCATTTTGCTCACTCATAATAATCTAGTTTTCTGGACGTGGGCATGTTTGAAGGCGAGAAAACCTGCTAGAACTAATGTGCATTGATGTAACACTGAGCACGTCTTTCCTGCTTAGCTTTTATACAAGGGCCGATAACTTTGTAACATGTCCGAAAGAACGTTTACGCAGTTGCTTCTCTTCCACTGACTCTTCCCCTTTTAAAAAACCAGATGATACAACCCTCAAATATTCTTTTACTCTTCATTCTTTCTTGATTCACTAATTTCTTCAAGTGACTCTTCAGTCTAACAACTCTCCAATCTGTCTATAAGCATTCAAATCATGTTATAGACGCTCTGTGTATTGGGCACATCTATCACTTTCCAATCTACATCCCTCAAGTGCAGTGTTACTCAACCAGGGTTCTGGATTCAGCGAAACCCCTTAAAGGGCCGCAGATAAAATCATGACTATTCTTTTAAAATAGACAGAAAAAATGCTAATTCTACTCCCCTCCCCCCCCCCTGTAAGCAGACACGGGCTTAGTCCTGTGACTCCAGCTTTCGTCGCCGCCATCACCTCCTTCGTCGTACTGGTTGTGGTCATAACGAAGACACCGCTGGCTTCCTGGCCTGTTCTGCCAACTCCGCGTGCTGTGAATGCCCATGCACTTCTTTCATGTCCTACAACGTACCCATCTGTGTAAATACCATCTGCCTGACTGGAGGTTCCACTGATGGTCACGGGCTTACCTCTGCATTCACAACAAGTGGACTCTGCTCCCTGCTACTCTTGTAAAACCTGGCAATGCACAAGAAGGTGGCCCTGAACGCTGGAGACCCCTGCTTGATAACATCCGCTGCGCGAACACATCCATGATTTGTCCCTCTTTAGCCTGTCACCCTTTTCTCTGAGGAGCTCTTGGTACAACGGGTGCTCCACGTCTGCACTATCTTAAAGATAAGTCGCAGTAAATCACACCAAAAAAAAAAAAATGTTGAGAAACGCTGGTGTAATGTTCTCAACACAACACAAATATCTCAGTTCCTTTTTTTTAAACCTCATATCAGTGTTTATTTGTCATTGTACAGTCTCTGTGTTGTTAGAAGAGTGGTCACATATTCTAGAATCATCATCCACAAGGGAAAAAAAATCCATGGACACGCGAATCTGCACTTTGTAAGGTATATCATGATCACAGGGGCACGAAATCCACATCTATAGCGAGAATCTTTGTAACCTGGAGGCAGACAGCGGCGTGAGGCCAAGTCTCACCCTAGCTGATTTATTTGGCTTTATCTTTTAAACAGCTCTCATACATATTCTTCCAAAGTTGTGCTTATAACGTTGACATTTTCTCAAACATCTCTCGTCTGTTCTTTTTTTTTCAATGTCTGATTTACTCTGACCTGGATACATTTCTATTATTCTGATCCCTCACCCCCTCTCTTCAGAGGAGACGCTGATTTAACTGTTTCTTTCTCTTCCTATTTCGTCCCAGAACAGAAAAACAACCTGGCAGTTGCTCACAAAGATATCAACACTGCCAGTAACTATAAAGCCAACAACTACGAATAAACTGAACATTTACGTCTACGTCAGCTGGACGATTTCTATGATCAACTTTATATACTAATATATTGTGACGAAATGCCTCACTATAAGTACTAATATATTTTGATGAAATGCCCCTCTTTACATACATTTTGATGAAATGCCCCTCTTTACATACATTTTGATGAAATGCCCCTCCTTACGTACTAATATATTTTGATGAAATGCCACACTTTATATACTAACATATTTTGATGAAATGCTACACTTTATATACTAACATATTTTGATGAAATGCTACACTTTATATACTAACATATTTTGATGAAATGCTACACTTTATATACTAACATATTTTGATGAAATGCCACACTTTATATACTAACATATTTTGGTGAAATGCCTCACTTTATATACTAATGCATTCTGACGAAATGCCACACTTTATATACTAATGCATTCTGACGAAATGCCACACTTTATATACTAACATATTTTGGTGAAATGCCACACTTTATATACTAATGCATTCTGACGAAATGCCACACTTTATATACTAATGCATTCTGACGAAATGCCACACTTTATATACTAACATATTTTGGTGAAATGCCACACTTTATATACTAATGCATTCTGACGAAATGCCACACTTTATATACTAATGCATTCTGACGAAATGCCTCACTTTATATACTAATTTATTTTTATGAAATGCCCCTCTTTATATACTAATATATTATAATGAAATGCCCCGATTTCTGAAGTCAAATAATTCCATCTCAATTCTCATAATTGCAAACATGATAAAATAGCAAAACTATCCTGGCTGATATCCTATTAATAATTTTGTTAAAATTTACCACTATCTGTAAGTTTATTAAATACCGAACTCCGCAAAGTATGTGTCATCTTTTAATACGAGTATGCTTTCAACGTCAGAGGTTTTATCTTATTTTACTGATCTTTCAATCAATCAATCAAGTGCCGTGCTGCGTGGCGTAGGCGATCATTTCTCTCCATAATTCCCTGTCCGCCGGTGACTTCCTTCCTAGCCACACTGACAGCCCATCCAGTAACTTCTCTCTCTGTCTTCCTCTGTCTCTTCTTCTCTCAATTTTTCCAGTTCTCACAATGTGTTCCAATTTTCCTATTCTCAGACTATGTCCTTCAAATCTCGCTTGTCTGCCTCTGATCTTTGCTGAAATTTGCCTTTTAACTCCAGCCTCTCTTAAGACTTCTTCGTTGGTTTTCTTAGCTGTCCATGGTACCTTCAACATCTTTCTTATGAACCACATTTCCAAGGCCTCCATTTCTTGCTATACTCTCTTATTCATGAACCATGCTTCACATACATAAAACATATAAGTACTCGGAATCTTGAGGCAGACCGCGTGAAACTCTCAAGAGGACATTGTTAAGAGAGGCCAAATTAGAAGGCATAAAATCCCTTGATGAGTTTGAAAGACTTGAAGACAGGTAAAATTGGCGAACTACTTTTCGAGCCCTATGTGAAGTTTAACGGCACGGGAAGGATATAAGATATAAGATAAGATAAGAATCTTGTTTCCATTGACATGGATCTGTTGCACAAGATGTTTCTCATTGTCTGGAATGCTGACTTTGCCTCAGCACGTCTGCTGTTTAGTTCGTTGTGACATTTTCCATCAGCTGTTATAATCGTTCCTAGGTACCTGAGTCTATCAACTTGTTTCAGATTTATGCCATCGATGGCAAAGCCACATTTTGGTGGTATTCTTTTCTTTGAGATGACCATCACTTCAATCTTCTTTTCATTCAGGTTGAGACCTTTACTTTTACTTTCACGAACCACGATGTCCAGAAGAGCCTGTAGCTCCCCTTCACTTTTAGCAATAAGGAATGTGTCGTCTGCATATCTTAAGTTGTTAAGGTTGTACCCGCCAACTGATATTCCTGGCAAGCTCTCTATATTTCTCATTATTTGTTCGCTGTACAAGGAGAAGAGGTCATGAGATAGAACACATATTTCTAATCTTTACTGTTCATAAAAGGAACTAGAAAATGCTGTCAGAGGTTATGAAATTACTTGTGAAACAAAGAGAGGTGACGGATATTACAACACATTTTTTGTTGTTGTCATTGTAACCGATAATGCAAGTAGAATCAGTGATGAGACAGGAGCTCACGCAGCAAAATGATGCTAGGCTAATTCCGCAAACACTCAACATGTAACTGTTCTATGATGAAAACTGTCATTACTCCGACAAGGTAAATATGATCAATCAGATATCATTTAACTTTGACAAATCAGAGATCATGTAAATATGGCCAATCAGAGATCATATAAATATTACCAGCCAGAGACCATGTAAATATAACCAGTCTGAGATCATGTAGATACGACCAACTTAACGAACCTTTATAAGAATTAAAAGACTGGGGTAAATATATATGGTAATGTGGTAATATAAAAATTACAGCTCTTTCCTGTGATTCCATCAATTTAGTAAAATGCTCTTGTTTAGCGTGTAGACTGAAAACACTGTAAAGAACTTAACTGTATAGTCCTGGTATGACAGATCTCTGTAAGCATGAAATCAACCAGTTTATTACAGCAACACAGAGAAACAGCGACAACAAAAACACACCTGACCAACACTGGGAATATATAAGCAAAGTTTATTGTAGAGTTATGCATACAAAACAACAGTTGACGGAAGCATCAGAAATCTCCTTTTGATAATCAAGTTGTGTACAAACCAAACAGTATGTTCTTTATTCGACTGCAGCATTTTTCAGTAACAAACGTCATTTACATCCCTTCTATTTTACTGTCAAGCAGCTTAGATAGGTGAGTGATACGGCCAGGGGATCAGTGGTGCTGGCATCAAGAAACAGCTACACTCCCTAACTGAGCGATAACTCTCTGTAACACATCAGAAACTTAGAAGGACTTTGAGCTCCTCAGACTGGCTAACCGGATATGGACGAGTGTTATGCTGATGACATCTACCAAGAAGACTTGCTTCTCGAGTGTACTCGTCACTCCAAACCTAACTTGATGCCAGTGGTTCACGGTTCGGGGGGGGGGGGGGGGGGGGCGCCGTGGACTGTATGTGTATGTGTGGGTCGGGGGTGCCTCAACCGACTCATAATACTGAACTTACTGATCACTTTGATCAGTAAAACGTTCGATTAGAGAGTGAGTTTTCGAGTTATACAACCAAACAATTATACTGTACTTCAATGTCTATTTTCAGTTATTTTAAAATAAATGATTTAAACTGGACTGGGTATCATCAAAATGTGAGCACTTCACGATGATAAATGGCTACAAGTATGAAGCGAGAGCTGGGGGTCTAACTAGAAAATCATGTAAAATATCCTGCGATACATAAAAAGAAATACGAATACTGAGGGTATGAGCCCCCTGTACAAAACTATCATATCTCTCTCTCTCTCTCTCTCTCTCTCTCTCTCTCTCTCTCTCTCAGATAATAATGATATACCGGGTAGGTGATTAAAAAAATGTTTTGCTTTCTTACTGATTTTACTAATTTATAGCAAGTCCTTCTCCAGAGAACGGAGACCAGAACAACAAATACTCACTGTGAATAAGAAAAAAAAAATATATATATATATATATTTCAACGTTCTCCACGGTTTTGCGTGTGTTTTATGGCGCCTTGATGGAAGATGCATGATGCCAATCTGAGGCCAAATAAGCAGTCGCCTAGAAGGCAGACCTCAGAGTGATGCATCACTAACCTCTAATGGATACTGTTTTATACAGATCTATTAGCCAGACATCCTGTCATAAATCCTAGGAAGATGACTACGGTTATTTATGGTAATAATAAAATACAATAAAATACCACAACAAAGAAACTATTACATGGTTGGTTAGTAAGGGTTGTAAATGCAGAAAATGCCCATACATTAAGAGACGATACTTGAAGTTACAAAGAGTTTACCTTCCATCAAAGAGGACAGAAGGAAGTCGGTATGTCATGAGTTGTTAGTACAAGTTGTATATGATAAATCTGACCATACAAAGAATATATAAGACAACTTGTTTCTTGTGCCTCTTGGGGTCTCCAGACTGCCTCGATACACAAAGCGCTACCCACAGATACGGCCTTACTATATACAGTATCTTGTTCACAACACACAGCTGTCTTCTGACCATGCTGAAGCCATCCTCTTCTTCAACTTCCTTGAGGATTCATAACTTAGACTAGCTGTCCATGTTAGGTACATCAAGATCAGCCCAACTATTCCACCATCTTTCTGCTTGTCATTATAGGACTCAATGTAAAAACTACAATCAAGTTAGCCATGTTACCTCCAACAAGCGTGAGTACCGACTAAACAACCAACATTATGTACATGTACAACTAATGTTGAAGCGCAATGTTCCGAGTTCAAGATACAATAAATATACACATATAAGTAACTATTAATATGGCTTTCTGTCTTGTCTCTTCTTGTTAGAATACATACAGCAGCCCTTTATACTTGAAGCAGAGCGTTTGTTAAAATATATAAGAAAAGAAGCCAGGCTAATGTAGATTGCATTTACCAGCATAAAACTGTGGTACACGTTAGTCTGGGTAGCTCCTTACACAAAGACTGGCTATTACCACGTGAGCAGTATGTTAAAGCGTTATATAATTCTCTTCAGTCAAGCATGCATGCACACCGGGCGAGCATGGAGACAGAGGTCTGTGAGGAAACATAGTACTCATAAAAGCAGAGACAGACGTTTATAGAGACTTATTTCGGTCATGAATCACAACAAAAGCAGAGACAGACGTCTGTTGAGACTTAATGTAGTTACAAGTGTCACGAACCACCACAAGAGTAGAGAAGACGTCTATAGAGACTTTGTGCAGTTGAAAGTGTCATGAACCACTATAAGAGTAGAGACAGATGTTTATAGAGACTTACAGCCGTTACAAGAGACATGAACCATAGTTGGTCACGATCATATTTTACCTCTACGTAGTGCTCCAGGAGTCGGGCTGGTATGTTACTTGGGCCTGCTCAGAAAGGCAGGGATCGATGTATGACTCTGAACGTAGGGCTTGTTGAGAAGCTGTTTGTTTTTTTCCAGCTACACTCCAGAAATGAAATAAGCAACCGTAGCTGCCCCTCATTCTGGAGAGGTATCTGCTTGAATAAGATCTTCAACAAGCGTAAGCCACGTCACAGAAACAGTAAAAGCAACGAAAAACAAACTGTTAGACAAGCAATCAGAAAAGCAAGTAAGCCGGTCCGCTTGATTCCTGCCAGATGAAACATACAAACTAAAAGTAAATGAAACATTGAGCAATGGGCAACAAACAGAAGACGGCAGACAGCGGGAACTACTTAGATAAGTGCTTCAGAATGTGGCGAGGACAC
This sequence comes from Achatina immaculata, assembly GCA_009760885.1. Taxonomy (NCBI): domain Eukaryota; kingdom Metazoa; phylum Mollusca; class Gastropoda; order Stylommatophora; family Achatinidae; genus Lissachatina; species Lissachatina immaculata. The sequence goes on from CM019710.1 coordinate 8,751,305, forward strand.
GTCATCACTAGATCCGTTTGTATGATGAGCGCTATCTGGAGAATTGATCACGATCACTGGCTTACTGGAGGGCAGTTCGTTGTTATCAGGAAAGAATGAAAGAATGTCAGAAGCAAATGGAGGACAGTTGCCATTGGTGTTTATCTGGTCATCATCTCTTGTATCCAGCGCTAGGCAAGTGTCAGAAGTGACAGGAAGTGCACTGTCGGGAGTAGACACAGTAGCATATTCTTCAAAATTGATTAGATCGAGTGCGTTGTCCTCTCTTCCGTTTGACTCCGGTACAGATGGAGATGTTGATTCTAATGAAGATCTTTCGTCATTCGTTGTCTCTGGACAGACATTCGGCACAGACTGGGAGACATTCTCATCCGCGCATGTACCATCAAATTCCTGGAGAGGACTAACAAGTTCTGTGTATGTACTATCATCAAACTCAGAAACTGATGTCAAGTTGTCTCTCAGATCGTTGTTCACTTCCTCATCGCCCCTATCGTGGTCACCACTTCCACTGTCGGCGACAATTCTGATGGCATCCTGCACAGCTTTAGTCGTGACGTCAATGGCTGCACGTTGGATGGATTCATCATTATCTGTGTGGCTGTACAACTCAGCCGGCGAGGGAGGCGGAATAAGGAGTTCATCCCGCTCTATGAGATCAGCCTGGGAGATGCTGCTGCTAGAGCTGTCACTGCGTGCTGACAAGTCTGGGTCTGTCGGGGGAGGCAGGGACAGTTCTGGTGGAGCTGGCAAGGAGACTGAACTCTCGGGTATATGAGAGGAGACAAAAATAACTCCTCGTTTATTCGGCGCTAGAGTTTCCTCCCCTCGTTCTACGTAAGTATCACTTACGGAAGAGTTCTCACTGGTTGTCGCGTTCTGGCCTGCAGATACCAGCGCCGTGGCATTCTCCACCAAGTTCTTTGTTGTTCCATGGCTATTATTTTCAACATTACTGATCTGCTCATGTGGATCCCCTACCTCAGTAATATCTCCACCGACAACACCATCTACAGGAGGTGGATTCTGACCTTCAGACTGAAACAATGATACAGCTGTGTCTAGTAATTTCTCTACAACCTCAGGACTCTGTGCCTGCTCTAGCAGAGACTGTTCAAGTGTTTCTTCTGTCCCACATTTCTCATTGACTTCATCGCTGAGGGACTCTGCACCAGCTGGCGCAAGCTCTTTGGCTCTGATTTCAGAAATTTCTTGACTCTGCTGTTGTGGTGCCTCCTGCGGAGAAAGAATGTCGTTTAATGTATCCTTTCCTGCAACTTGGTTTGTGAAATTCTCAAAGTCTACAACCATCTCCTGTCCTTCTATGCGTCCAACACCTTGAGAAGCGACTAATGACTGTAAATCATTTTCTTTCAATACTTGGCCAGATTGTTCACTGTCAAGCTCCTGGGTAGAGGTTGATTGTCTGACCTCTGCATATGCTGCCTGTATAATATCTCCGTGATATATGTTCTCTGGAACATTCTGAATATCACCAGAATCTGAATTCTCAAGATATGCAGCTGCCTGGGCGTTATCAACGGATTCTTGTACACGATCAATACCCTCATTATCACCCTCGGCACTCTGACAAGTTTGCACTGTACTGCTGGCCAAATGTGTCTCACTCAAGTAATTAGAATTCTCAACCACTATATCATTGTACATAGAAGCTGAATCAGCCACTCCAGAAGACTCCGCTGTTTGGTTTAAACCAAATCTAACGCTTTCTTCACTGTTTTCTTCCACACGGAAGTTCGTTGCTTTGGCTTCACCGAATTTCTCCTCAATCCACTGTGTAACATCCGCAAGTACACCATCCTGACTAGCTGAAAGTGAACTCAGACCTGTCTCTTCTATTTCTAACTCAATATTTGAGTTAGAACCCTCAAGCCCTCTTGTCTCTTCCAACCCCAGCTCTGGCTTAGACTGTCCAGTCTCCAGATGCATGTCGGCAGCAGGGTCATTTTCGGCAGCTGGCCACGAAGAAACATCCGAAATGTCGTTTGTATTTGTCAAATCTTGGCCAGGCACTGTGCTCACGCCAGTTTCGATCCCGCTGCCAGTTTCGAGCACATCAGAGTGATCGCTCCAGACAGTTTCATTTATTTTGTTCACATCTTGTTGAAATACATCTTCTTGAGCTGTGATCACGATCTGTGAAACCTCATCTGCCTTTGTCTGAACGAGATTAACACCCTCACTGACAGCATCTTCAACTGTGCTCCTGACGCTTGCAGCAGCTTCTGTAGCTGATACTGTGGCATTATCTAGCAAAGCCATGTCTCCGGACGCTAGTACATCTTGTCCACTATTTCCAGCTTCAACAAACACAGGTTGGTTCTGGATGGCTACACAGCACCCCTCACCGTTACCTGACCTGACCAGGTCACCTGACGCTGCGTCACCAGATTTCATAACTCCATCAAGGACACCATCATTGCCTCCTCCACCATCCCCGCCACAATCAGCCGAGACCGGAACTCCATCATAGTGAGGAACATATTTAAGTAGCAAGGCTTCATTCTCTCCATCTTTGACGTCTGGAACTTTGTTCTCCTCTTTCTTGTCTGCAATATCCGCTCCTGAAGAACATAAGTTGCCCATTACGTGTTCTTTGTGCCGTCCTCTGCTTCGTTAGCCCTAAAAATTTCAGTTTACGGTAGAAAACTCAGTAACTGCTACACGCGACGGCTAGTTTTTTTTCATTAGAAGTGGGCTGAAGAACTAGGCTGGCACAATGCTAGCTTACTGTCCACACGTCGAATGTTCGAGGACTCAAATATCAACTGATATAATATCAACACAGTGAAGATTCTGTAGTACAGATGTGTACTGATCCAATATCGGCACAGAACAGATTCTAGAAAACAGTTATCTAAAATGATGAAATACCAATGAATATTTTGGACTACAGACTTCAAATTATCTGATAACGCCACAAAAATTGTTCTAAATTCCAGGTTAATATCTACACGACGAATGTTTTAGATCACAACTGGCAACTGATCTGCACAGTGAATGATTTATATTACAGAAGTCAAACGACGAATTATCCACTTACAGCAAAAGCTCTAGAAAACGAATATCCACCAATCTAATATCCACACAGAGAATATTGCAGATTACAAACGTCCACTGATATATTATCCACAGGCAGGACCTGCACACTACAGCTACACAAAACACGTAAGCGACTGCTAGAAACCTGTCAGAATTATCTTAACAAACTCCTTGTCATCCACTACTATCCAGGCCTCCAGATCCAGCTTTCAAATTCCAAGAATAATCGGTGTGGACAAATGTAATACTCGCTAGTCCAATACCTGTAATAGATAAAGTACAAATATAAAGTGTCAGCCCAATGCACGCCAGTCGATGCCACAGAAAAAAACAAGATTACGATTACCTACAGGCCAAAATCCTAGACAAATCAAAGACAAGACCATTACAGAGTCCAGGAAACAAATATCGCAATACACTACTTTACACTTACGTAGCACAACTACAAAACTTCAAATATTACAACAAACCTTTAAAAAAAACGTCCTCCACTGACAAATGTCCAAGTTAGCCACTTAACCTGAGACTGAGACTCTGGTAACACTGAAATGTGGGTACTTCCAACCGTTCCTGCTAAGTGCACTCTATTAGCTGCCTCTAACAAGAGGATATATACCAATAACAGTGGTGCAGACTGGCTCTAGACCTCAATCATACCCACAGGCTGGACCGCGTTGAAGTTAGTCATACAGAAAGATCGAAAGATTAAAATCATTTCAAGAAACTGTGCTGTCAGTAGCAGGCAAGATCTGGCAGTATTTTCATTGAGATCTCCTAAAAATAGATGCTACTACTGACAACATTTATAACAGGTAACAAGTACATGTTTGAAGGCTGACATTAGTTCGTTTAGACAGCATCAGGCTTGACGTGCGTTTTATACGAAAATATATAGTATAGACCCGTGAAGAAAGACTGTGTACTTCAGACAGAAGTAAAGTGTGTAGAAGCATGTGGTGGTTCAAGGTATGAGGTCTGCAAACTAACGGTCCCAAACTTGTTTACGAACTACATGTATGTATGACAGAAGAACACAACTATAATGCACAATGGTAATTCGTAGAAAAAGAACACTAGAAAAAAATCATTGTTCTATGTATGATTCAATGAATGTCTTGTCTGGGGTTTTTTCCACTAGCACTGGCTCCTTGTTCCCAACTAGAACTGTGGTGAAGGACACAAACACACAGACAACACGAACGAAAAACCATCAGTCTTCCCAATTATTTTTCTTACATTCTTCATGTTTTCAATCAAATGTCTGCTCCTGTCCCTTCCAAAATGCTACAAAAACTAAAGTTCAAAAACAACAATTTTCACGTAGAAAAAAAAATGACGCTAATGACCCAAAAACATTACATTTATGGCATGGTGAACAATTTACGAAAAGAAAAAAAAATAAGACTTGTGTGATAATGTGTGAAGCATCAAGACGAGCAAGCCTTTTTAAAACTCCCAAATGAAGAGAGATCCACTGGGGGTGCAGCATGACCGAGATGACAGTCCTAGCAACTAGGCTCCTGCTTGTCCTGCTCGACTCCCTTCTTCTAGTCATGGTCATTTTCTTACTATTTTTACTTCTCTCCTGTTTAAAATACTCTGTATTTTTTTCAGGCTAACCTCTAATACTTTGTTCAGTCACTCTCCTTTTTCCCAGTGATAACAGCATTCTCCTGTTTGTTAGCATCTTCATGCTATAAAAGGTTGCTGTCTTTCTATTCTTGGCAAGATTTCAGTCTTGTGCTGAAACTTTACAATGAATGGTAAGGACAAGGTAAATGTGAGAAACGCTGCGTCAGAAGTGAAGAAACAGACAGAATGACATCCTAGATAAGTATTATCGCTATTACTATGACTACTAAGCAACACAAACATGCTACAATCACCCATGATAGGAGCTGTTCAGCAAAATGATTCTAACCAAAACCAACAACAGCTAACATCTGCCTCCTTCAAATCCACCCTCAAAGACGACACCTGTCATTATATATCTAAAGTACCTCTGTATTAGACTAGTACCTGCAGTAGACAAAATCATGACGTAGCAAGAGATCCAGAAAAGCAAAAGCAAAGCGTAAAACAGGAACACACAGACTACAATGGACGAACGCTGCAACATAAAAAAAACGAGCTATAACCCAAACAAGATCTAATGTGACAAAAATGGCTTCCTGACTTCTCTCCCCTTTCGTGAGCGACAGACAGAGAAACACCAACCACACATGGATTTTCTTCCCGGCGATCTGTCTCGAAAATAGACAAGATCTGCGCGTGAAATTAGGCGGGATCTCGGTATGACAATCACGTAATTAGTTCTCTACAAGCCAGGAATCATGAAAGACCTACTGTCAGCGTGTCTGAAATTGTTGATACTTAAAACAATGAACAATGAGGGATGGACAAATGTCAGCGTCGTGTGATGACTGATATCTAAGCAAATCATACCTCCCTTCTCCCTTAATGGAACTAAGTTTGACACCGCAAGCTGCCGGGTAGATCCATCCTTCAACATAAGTTCTGGGACATAATAAATCATGGTGGCAGCCTCTGTGGTCCAATCTATTTATACACTGAACATGGGGGGGGGGGGGGCACTTTACATTACTGGGAACCTACAGTAAGGTTTAGGTGGCCTTAAGTTTTTACGTAGTCATATTCTATTCTCTCTTAATCTTCTGACATCAATGTATGCAATGCAATCCAGTGCGTCCTGCCATAAAGGCTGATATTCCATGTCTCCACAGGCAATGTGTGAGAACAGTGACAAAAACTTATGTACGGCCACATTGTGTGACACTATATACTCTCTATCAGGGGCTCCTACTGAGAAACTGAGGCATAATTTTCGATCACTGAGTAGATAATGTTCAGTGATCGCAACTTATATACTGAAATTGTTAGATGATAATTTTGTTCTTATCTATCCATGTATAAAGTAACAATCAAGCTACTGATATTTTTGAAGTCACACTGGCAGCTGATACAAAGGACGATGATTTTTTTATGATTTAAAAAGTCTGGTAAAACAGATATGGAGACATACTGGGACATATATAAGAAGTTTGTAATCTAAAAACAGTTCACAATTCTTGCTCTATAAGCACATTATAATCTAAGCGGGAAAAAAATATTTACTAGAAAGTAAAAAGTGCAGGAACTGTAAACGGAAAACAAGTTGTCTAGTACTTGTTTGTGGAACTGTGTGTAGAAATGTGAGAAACAGAGACAGAAAAGAAAAAGACTGTAAGCAAGAAAATTTAGCTGTGAGATGAACACATAAATTTAATATATACAAGGCTGTGATAGGAGACAATGTAGTAGTAGCATACAGGGCTTCCGACAAGACTTCTATAAGCTAGTATAAAACTAGCTATCACTCCTTCACCGTCTTATCTTATTGTTTAACCAGCCTGTTTTCATCCACTTTGGGGCCCATCTTAAAACTGAGAAAGTCGTCCAAGCTGCTCTTAAAACCTCAGGGCTTTGGTGCAATGCATCGTCTAGGTTCGACGTTCAGTGACCCAACAAGAAAGTAACCCCAAAAGTTCACTTATTAAATTCTTTACTTTTACTACTGATAAATCTAATGACCAACGAGAAACATACTTTAGACTGGCCTTTACGCCACATTAGCTACCATTCGACTCGAAATCTAACCTACACAGAAACATTAAACCGTTATTAAACCAGAAACTTTTTCTTCAGTTTCATATGTTTAGCCACCTAGACTGGTCGCCTCCATGAATCCTATCGTCAGCAGGAATTCTCCATGCGTGCCTTACAGATTTCCATTCATGCTCTTTTCCTGGAGTCATTTATTTCGAATCTTCTCTTAATTTACTGTAGAGAGTACATTTTTGCAGGAACCTTAAACGAAACCTACCTTCTCGTCTTTCTAACCATCAGAAATCGTTCAAGAAAGAGAGATGTTAAAGAAAATGTGGAAGGAGAGACATATAAAACATGGAAGAACATTTCTTAACACAGAGAAAAAAGTAGAGAATTTACAGAAAAAAAAAATTGCGAAGATCAGAAAGCAGTAAAAGGCGACAAAGTGAGGGATCCAAGTAACAGTTTCTGCAGAAAGAAAACCTAATAGACGAAGCTGGATTATGTTTGTTACTACGAGAATTATTATTATTATCATTATGTGCCGTGCCGGGTATCATTAACGATCACGCTTCTCCATCTCGTGCCGTCCTTGATGTTTCTGAATAATTCAGATGCTTTTCATTTTCCATGCCACTTGGTCAGTCCACTGAGATATTTTTCTCCTAATCTTCCTTTTTCCCTTGAATATTCCATTAATTACTAGGTTCTACAACTTATATCTTCTCATGACGTGTCCGAGAAATTATGATATTCTTTTTCTTGCCAGTTTAACTGGTTTTCATTGTTCTGAAACTAGTTTTGCGGACCATTTTGTTTTGTTTTATTACAGCATAGTCCCTTGTAACCTAGAATTATGACTATAATTATGGACATATTTTACTTATTAAATAAGAAAAGTTAGATTCGAAATTTAGGGAACAAGGAAAAAAGCCGATTCCCACAACTCTAGTGAAAGACCATTACGACTGAACGCTGATAAGTGTAAACAGAAAAAAAAACAAATGAATGGAAAATACAGACACAATGAAGCCCAGGAAGAGATAGGCCAGAGAAAGACGGCCATAAGTACAATAGGTTGGCAATACTCTCCCTCAAGTGAAATAACAGGTGATGACAAACAGTCGGTGCATGGAACGCTAAAAATACGAAGACAGACAATAAACTGCCCGACAGACCCCAGGCACTCGAGAAGAACTTGCCCGAGGTGTGATAACTGGAGAGAGACGCTAGAAGGATATAAGAAAAGTTAAGTCTTGTTGGCGACTGATAGTCAATGAAGTGGGCACAACGAATAAAAAAGTCGGACTAGAAATCAGTCAACAGTTACAGGTAGAAAGTGCAAGGGGTGGATATTCGGAACACTAAACTGGCAGGTTATGACTCGCGAACCAATCGGTACGCATATCGAAACCAGTGGACCAGTTAGAGGCGGAGCAGGAATACAGATTGGTCTGTTCACCAAACCGGACTCCAAGATAAATCAAGTGACCGATAGAGACAGACAAAGAGGTACGCACAGACGTTTGCGCACAGACTCGGCTGCAGCATACATCGGAGCTGGAAGCTCCACCCACACCAGAACCTAGGCCTCTAGACAACAACATCTGAACGGGAGGACAGTGGAACGGAAGAGACCACTGTCACACACTCAAAAGGACCCATGTATTTGGCAGAAATGGCCGAAGGGGCTCGCAGATCACCCAAGCAGCACAGAATCAGACTGAGAAACAAGGAGACCGGAGTTTCAGCCATATCCAGCCTAGAGCGAGAAAATGTCAACTAGACGTCACCGGGACCACAAGTATGTTTAAACATTTCACAAACAAAATTTGCTAACACACACACCGTAATTGGTGCATTTTTTTTTGTTGTCTTCTTATTTTCGGACATGGATAGGGAAGCAGGACGTACTCAGGCCAAGTCAGCATTCTAGAAAATGAGAAACATCTTGTGCAACAGATCCGTATCAATGGAAACAAGATTCCGAGTACTTAAATGTTACATCGAGCCAATTTTGTTTTATGGATGTGAAACATGGTCTATGAATAGGAGAGTACAACGAGAAATGGAGGCCATGGAGATGTGGTTTAAAAGAAGGATGTTGAAGGTACCATAGACAGCCAAGAAAACCAGGTACCATAGACAGCCAAGAAACCAATGAAGAAGTCTTCAGAGAGGCTGGAGTTAAAAAGCAAATTATAACAAAGATTAGAGGCAGACAAGCGAGATTTATAGGACATTTCCTGAGAAGATGAAAACTGGAACACATTGTGACAACTGGAAAAATTGAAGGAAGGAGAGACAGAGGAAGACACAGAGAGAAGTTACTGGATGGGATGTCAGTGTGGCTAGGAAGAAAGTCACCGGCGGATTTCATAATCAATTCTAAAGACAGGGAATTGTGGAAAGAAATGATCGCCTACGCCACCCGGCATGGCACTTGAATTGGATAGGGAAGTAAGAGTTTTATTAACATTAGAGGCTTGCGCACAAAACTACAGCATACAATCTCTTTAACACATACACATAAACCAGATTTCATCTTGATACAAGAAACAAATATACATACAGACATACACACAGCACAGATCACAACACAGCTAGGCTTCAGACAAGCACATTTTAGCTTAGCCATACACGCAACAGGATCAGGGGTAGCAATAATACAGACATCAGACAGGTGGGAGGTAGTCAGGACAAATAGAGATAACAGAGGGAGAAGCTGAGGTAACAAGCATCTCACATACACTATAGTCAACACACACGCACCACCTAACCGCACGCACAAGCCCAACTTCTAAGAAGACTTAGAATCTCTACTCAACCACACATACAGGACAAATACATGCAGCACACTAAACAACTCACTGACTAGGACAAGCAAGCACCAGACACACCACTAACATCAGAATACCTGACATAAGCAAGCACTAGACACACCACTAACATTAGAAAACCTGACACAAGCAAGCACTAGACACATCACTAACATTAGAAAACCTGGCACAAGCAAGCACTAGCCACACCACTAACATTGAAAACCTGACACAAGCAAGCACTAGACACACCACTAACATTAGAAAACCTGGCACAGGCACTACAAACAATGCAAGAAAACAATTCACCAGGGCCAGACGGCCTCTCAGCAGGATTCTCCAAACACTTCTTTCAACTCTTATGTCCTCTTCTCTTACAAGTCTTCACTGAGACCTTCCAACACAAAGAACTTCCACCCAGTCTGAACCTATCATACATCATTCTCATACCCAAAGATAACTCAGACAAGACACAACTAAAAAACTAAGACCCATATCTTTGTAAACGTAGACTACAAGATCCTTACAAAAGTGCTCACAAACAAACTCCAACCATTTATGCACAAACTCATACACGAAGACCAACAATGTAGTGTAGAAAACAGAAACATACACCAGCACACACATTTCATACAAGACATCATACACTACACACACCAGATCAGGAGAAAGCCTTCGACAGAGTGTCACACCAATACCTGCATAAGACATCACTACACTGCAACATAGGGAATTACTTTAGAGAATGGATTCACATTCTCTATTCCAAACCTGAGAGAAAAGTCTTAGTAAACCACACGCTCACAGAGACCTTCAGGCTAACTAGATCAGTGAGACAGGGCTGCCCCCTCTCTCCTTTACTGTACATACTCACTCTAGAACCACTTCTAGAGAAGATCAGACAAGACACAACAATCCAGGGAACTTTCGTGCCTGGCAGGGAGAGAGAAAGTTGCTCGCGTACGCGGACGTCACGATCTTCTTCCCACCAACAGACAGATCAATAACTCACATCTTAAGACTCTTTCACGGAGTTTAGTAAAAGTCGCGGAGCCAAACTCAACATACAGAAATCAGTCGTCATTGGCATAGGCAAATGGCGAGATAAAAGGGACTTCCCCTTTCGTCTCACACGCACAGACAACATCCACGTGTACGGCATCACTTTCCCATCACACCCGGACATAATACACAAACCCATATGGGACAACCTCGTAACAAAAATCACAGACACGTTACAACGATACAAATACAAAACAGCAACAATTTTTGGTAGAAGCACCATAATAAACACATACATCATTCCAAAAATATTATGTAACGCTGCAGTACTAGACCTTTCACAGCATACAATCCAGGAAATAAACAAACAAATCAGACACTTTATCTTCACAAATACCGTACACAGCATACAACATAAAACTCTCATACAGGACAAACTACACGGAGGGATTGCCTTACAAGACATACAGACAAAAATACAAGCACTCAGAATCAGACACTTAGGTCGCATCAACCAGCACCCGCTAGCTCACTACTACATAGGACTTAGTCTATCAAACTTAGTCCCACCAAACCAGCACCCGCTAGCTCACTACTACATAGGACTTAGACTATCAAACTTAGTCCCACCAAACCAACACCCGCTAGCTCACTACTACATAGGACTTAGACTATCAAACTTAGTCCCACCAAACCAGCACCCGCTAGCTCACTACTACATAGGACTTAGACTATCAAACTTAGTCCCACCAAACAACTCGCAGGCACACCACTTTGGCACACTATCACTCGTCTAGAAAAAATGCATACAAGCAAGTCAAGGACACGAAACACTCATTCACTGCAAGAAAAACAACATATACAAATATTTGGTCAGAAATCAAGCACCTCCATTACACCTTAGGATTAAAACAGGACGCAGATATCCCATACTAGACCAGACCGACATATTCAAAAAACCTCTATCTCAGAAACATCACACCAAAAGCCAGAGAAATCACTTTCAGACTCACAGACAATATGACACCCACGACACACGGACAAACACACAGAAGTACGGGGCGACGTTACCTATGCAGGAGAAACACACTAGAAACGGAAGAACACATTTTCTATGAATGCAGAACAGTTGCAACCACTGTAAGAACATTACAGAACACCACAGAAACATACACGGCACAACAAGCAGACATCTACAAAGCCATAATGCTAAATACAATCCCTAAAACTCAGCCGGACACACACACACCAAGTTACTGCCCCTGCTCGCAGAGTTCAGGTTCTTGGTGTGGACGTGCAGAAACAGAGCTCGTTTTTATTTCTGTACGTTTAGTCCTGTCACCTTCTTAAGTCTGTTTCAGCAGAGAATAAGTAAAATCATGGACTGAGAGAGAGAGACATGGAGAAGAAAAACAGAAAGGATGTTGAGCAACAGAGGGCTCACACAGGGAAGAGTGGGAAAAAAAGCAAATGACAGGCATTTGTGGAAAACCCTTGAGGAAGCCCCATGTGCCCTGGGCACTTAAGGTTCAGAGAGAGAGAGAGAGAGAGAGAGAGAGAGAGAGAGAGAGACGTCCATCAAGGGTATTGTTGCATCTTTCATAAAAAACCACTTCCAGAATCTTTGTCGTCTTTTTACTGACTGTACAAGTTCTACAACCATATACGAAGTTGATTCTTACATTTTTTCCCGATAATTTGCTGTTCCAAAAATATCACAGAACTGCACCATTTTTCTACAGTCTCAATTACATCCCCCAGCGTTTACAACATGTATGGATTCCGCAGCCACTCATGCGCCGCCTGATGCACTTCTTCTGGTCTGAAAGTCTTCCCGCCCATCGCCTCTTTCACTGGTCTAAAGATGTGCTAACTACCCAGGGCGAGGTCTGACAAATATGGCGTATGTGGAAGTCACTACAAGTCTGTGACGGACGTATTGCAAACATGACACCTGTACCCACAAATCCACGTCTTTTGGGTCTGACTGGAGGTCGATGATAGTTTTCTGAGAAGATCTGAATATGCTGTTCTTGTGATTGTGGGTTTCCATTAGTTTCACACCTTCACTGCTAAAAACAAAAAATAAAAGATGACAGAACACTGTTCTACTTTCATGGTTGTCTCTAAAGGAGCAGCCACCTCTACACTGCTACACGGCTTCTGTGACATCATGTAGCTTGCTGGTGCCATGCTGTCGCCTGCAAGACTTTCCTTACATCATCAGTAACAATGCTGTCAACTTAAATGACGATGGGGCAGTGATAGAATTTCTATCGCAACTTTAAGGCTTTCGTTTGGGTCACTCTGGTATAATGAAACTTAGCAGCATTAACAACTGTACACAACAAAAGTACACGCAGACAACCAGAAAAGCAGATCATTTAAATATCTGCCCTGAAATCTGGCAACCTTAGCCTCTTAATGCAGTCAAACGTCTTCGTATCCGAGAGCAAATAATTCTGCTTCTGGACGCCTCAGACGATAAGACAATGATCTGGCAATTTCCGGCAGCGCGTCGAGATTATCTCCTTTTCTGTACACAAAAATATAAAATCCCTTTAAGAAACTCGTTTAATTGTCACAATAATGAGCTCAGCGCTGAGACACCGCGGAGTGAGATATTGGGTATAAAGTACAAGGAAGAGATTACCATTTAAAAAAAAGGTTACTACATTTATCTCCCATGCTGCCGGAGAACTGTGAACACAGGAGAACTTCGTGGATTTAGTCTATTCATATGCTGCATTTATTTCCTCTACAAGTTCTTTCATCAACCAGCTTCTTCATAAATCATCTTTCTTTGATCTAAAAGAAATGTTCGCGAACTATTTTTTCTTTCATCTACAATTTGTTCACAGTCTATGCTTCTTTTATTGACAAAAACCTGTTCATAATCGACGTTACTTTCATACATACAACCGTTCATGTGCTCTCTGTCTTTCATATACTGTACATTGCTTCTGTTACCTACAGCTTCGAGGTGAAGAATCTCGTTGTCTGGTTTACAGACTGGTACAGATACTTCTAAGCTTACGCCGGGCTGCTATAAGAGGCTGTTCACAGATGTGTGTTCACATTTCACAAGTACGGGTTTGGAAGAAAAAAAAAAGAGAAGAAAAACCACAACCTTTTCCAGCTCCTTCCACCAGACAAATTGAGTTCACGCCAGAAAGCTGTGTACAACGGAAGTGAAAGTCTGCGCATGAGCACAAGATTAAAAAATTCAGGTTAAAAAAAAGGTATTTTTCTTGATTTAAAAAAAAAACAATTACGTTCTTTTTACCTCAGGAGCAATTCGTCTTTCTGGGCATGTTAAAGGGAAATGTGGCTGTTTCTGGAGTCTGTTTTTTTTTCCTTCTAAGAGATAGGAGACATGAGAATACAGTAAAATTCATTCGCGTGAGTCTGTTGGTGCGACAGACAGACAGACAGCGAGACCTGCGTGATATCAGATTCGTGCAGGGAGTGAATGCACGGTCGAGACACTAAATTAGATACATTTCCCAGATTTTATTACGCTGGGAAAGGAATGAAACATGAGGAAACAAGAAAAAGACGAAGAAAAATTGTTTAAGGAGAAGTATGTATGATTTACCTGTAAAATCTTTGGGCAAAGCACTTCAATCATCACAGAAAGAAAAATAGTAAGAGAATGACTGTGCACCGAACAAAGTACGAGCAACCGATAAGCCAGGAGAGACGAATACATCATCAACTCTGCCACCAGCCACACCTTCACAAACAACTGACAACAGCTGAAGGGACTGAACTCCTCTCCATCTTCCTGAACAACTGGCTTGTTTTACTTATTCTAGCCACATCTTCCATACTTTCTCAAACACTTCCTTCACAAACCAGTTTCGACTCCAGAGATCCTATGTCCAAGTTTTTTCATGATAAAAATTCATGTAACAAAGAAAACAAAACACTGCTGACTCCATATAGTCTAAAATTATATTCATTCAGTTATCATTTCATCAGCAGCTCATACATTAAATCTCACTCAGAGACGGACCATACTAGAAGAAATGTGAGAAATATGACATATAAATAGTAATTAAACTCGTATATAAACTTGATTTGCTAGCAGATCTGATCTTATTCTTCTGTCTCACTGGAACTGTCAAGTGTAACGATGCTAGCAACCGGCACCTTGCAGGTACTGAAAATAAAAGCAAGCATGATTTCGGATTGGAAGTGACTTATTTGAAGATCCCCTAGTGGAGCCAAAAAAGCGTTCTTCTCTGCAGACTCACCATTATGGCCGAGCCTGGCACTCCGGTTGGGTGAGACATCACAACTTTGATCTCTTAAACAGACAGCAAGTACAAAACGATACACCTGCTTCCCCATATGACACAGCTACTGATCCATCGTGTACAATTAGGCCTCACAGACTAGAAGCCATCAATCTGTAGTAAGCGTTCCCTACACTGAGATACTGGCTTGCATACATAAAATAACCAACATTTTTTTAAGTGCTTGATACACAAAATAACTGTTGTAGCTGATGTATACATGCTTCCTTTCTGGTTTTCTCGTAAAAACTGACCTGTTTAATTTCATCCACCTACACAAACGTATACGCTGACTCTAAAATCATATTTAAATGAAAGTGTTGACCATATATATCTATTATTATTGCATATGGACGAGCCACGTCAGCCGTTTTACTACTATACAAACGAATTTTACATGCGTAACTCAACTTGTATACTGAAAATATAATGAGGAATGTTACGGAAGATATTGACAAAGAATATTACTATGCCATAACTACTGGAGGTTATGAAATACTAGAAATTAGATATGCTGATGACACAGTATTACTGTCCACAGCACAAAAAGGAACGGAAAAACTAATTATGTCAGTCCGTAAGAACAGTGAAGAACAAAACCTCTATCTTAATGCGAAGAAAACTAAATTGATGACAAGTGACAAAACAAATAAGACAGCTGAAATATATATCAATGAGGAAAAATTGTAAGAGGTGGAGAGTTTTGAATATCTTGGATATTCTAATAATGGAGATACAATGAGAGACATTAAAAGGAAAACAGCTATCGCTCTTCAAAAACTAAAACAACTAAAGAAGCTGTGGAGAAGAACAGACAGAACTACAAAAATAAGATTTTTAAGGACATGCATCTTTCCCATTGCAACATATGCCTGTGAGA
Organism: Achatina immaculata; assembly: GCA_009760885.1. NCBI lineage: Eukaryota > Metazoa > Mollusca > Gastropoda > Stylommatophora > Achatinidae > Lissachatina > Lissachatina immaculata. The sequence continues at coordinate 8,766,979 of CM019710.1, forward strand.
CCTGGATACTTAACAAAATAGCTGAGAAACACGTAAATGCCTTTGAATGTAAATGCTACAGGAGAGCTCTTCAAATATCATTGGCACAAAAAAAGAGAACAAATATATACATATAAGAACATAATATTGAAGAAGGCTGGCTAGTAAAGAGGATTAAACAGAGAAAACTTAAATATTTGGACATATTAAACGTCATGAGAATTTAGAGAAGATCGTCTTGGAAGGGTACATAATGGGAAAAAGAAAGAGGGGGAAGACCAAAGCGAAGATGGCTGCAAGACGTCGTTGATAATCTGCAAATGTATACATCAGCAGCAGGACATCTTGCTCACAACCGAGAGGCCTACAGAAGAGCTGTTAGGGAGGCAAAGTTCCGCAAGGGACATGCAAATGACTGACTGAACTGGACTGTTCAATGTGTTTGGAAGTAGAAAAGTGATTATAATTTGTATGTTCCTTAAACTGGGCTGTTAGGTCGGAGTTATACCAGAAATATATTCACAATTAAATCAACCGCCATTCAGTATGGGCAAATTCAATGGAAAGTTACAATAACAAAACTGTGTTTGTTCTGTTACATGGTACAAGTCTAGAGAGAACTAACTAGTTAGAACAAGTCTAAACTAACTTTTGGTCTCATATAAATCAAAGTACAAGTGTAGAGATAGAACTAACGCTGGTCTCTACTAGATCAAAGTACAAGTGAACTCACAGAACTCTACTAGATCAAAGTACAAGTGAAGTCAGATAATTCTGCTAGATCAAAGTGCAAGTGAAGTCATAGAACTGTACTAGATCAAAGTTCAAGAGAAGTCACAGAACTCTACTACATCAAAGTACAAGTGTAGAGGTAGAATAAACTCCTGGCCTCTTTTAAATACAAGTAAAGAAAAAGAACTGCCTCCTAGCATAGTCAAACTACAAGCTAAGAATTTTTCATCTCTTCTAGAAAAGAGAAAAAAGGAATGATACAAACTCTCTGTCCGCTCTAAATGAAATAACTATGAACGGTAATTTATAATAACACACAAACTGATGCAGATCTCCTGATAAAGAGCACGAGATCTGGCAAGAAGAAGGAAGAGAAGAAGTAACCCATCAACCTTCTGACTCACTCCAGTTCGTGCAGGTAAACAAAGAACAAAGCGGCGACTGGAGGCAGAAATAGCGTCAAGGAGCTGGAAAGTAGGTCACAAATTCCACAAGCCTCACTTTTATTTCACCATCTGTTTCCCTGTTTTTCTGCCGGTCTGTCTTACTGCAGACAAGAAGAACTTCCTTCAACATTCAACAGATTAAATGCAAGGCTCCTATCACGTGATTTGGGGGCGGAGCGGAATGGATGGCGCTCCACCCGTGGATAAAAGTTATCCAAAACATTTCTATCCTTTTATACCTCTACTCTAGATATTTTCTCCGACTTCTTTTATTTGATTCATGTCAGCAGGATTAAAATTGATTACAAACTTTCGCCTCCATAATGAAGCTCATTTGTTTAAAACGTCAGTAGGGTCACACACAACCTAGTACGTTCACCTCGATTACCCTCACTATATACCATCACGTTGTGCTGACAAATTTCCTCTCATGGCATTCATGCAACACTTACCCAGGAAGAGGCTAAGCGTTCACTTTACTTTGAGTAAACTGAAAAGATCGTGAAAATAACACATAAAGGAGATGTTTAATGACATGGAGAACTTACAAACAAATGGATGTCCTTAAACTTGGGGTAAAGAGAACTACAGTGTTATATAAAGCCAATAAAGGTGTATGGTTCTGAAACCTGACCAAGGAACAGATGATAAATAACCTGGAAGCAACAGATGATAAATAACCTGGAAGCAGCAGATGATAAAGAACCTGGAAGCAACAGATGATAAATAACCTGGAAGCAACAGAAGATAAATAACCTGGAAGCAACAGATGATAAATAAACTGGAAGCAACAGATAATAAAGAACCTGGAAGCAAAATATATGTGGTTTTGAGAAAGATGCAACAAATATCATGCTCAGTTGAAAAAAAAACACGAAGAGGTCATTAAATAAGTTTCAGAACAAGGAAAACTAGTTTAAAATTAAGAGAAAAAAAAAGGCATTCAAATTTCTTGCACATGTCAAGAGAACACGGAAGATCTGATAAAAACTGGAAAATTCAAATGGGAAAAAAAAGGAGAGGGAGGCCACGAGAAAAATATCTCATTGGACCAAGTCAAATGGAAAAAGAAATGCATATGAACTGATCAGAATTACCCAGGATCAAACAAGATGAAGAAATAAGATCGCCACCGCTATACAATACAGCACGTAATGAATGAAAAACACATTAAGCACACAGTAGAGTACATTTTAAAAATCGAATACAGTTAACACAGGAGATACTGTAAGAATGAAACATAAAACATATGCATAAGCACAAAATAAAACACGTAAATTACGAACTTATACACAAAAATGAATGACATGAGATAAAAACACACACACAAGCACACACAAAATATGAAGAAAAAACAAATACAGCACATAATGTTGTTTCTTTTTTAATATAAAAGACGCAAAGCTGCTTTTCCCTTAACACTAGAAACTGCCGTAGCTTGGCAAGGCTTGGAACAAAAGAAAAACTCTTCAGCTATTTAGAAGTTGTCAGTTCAGCAAATCAGTACCATGGTTTTGCTTTGTTTTATAAGAAAACATAAAGTACATGACAAGAAGATTCTGAAGATATTAGAAACTGCAAGAAGAGAAGACGAGGACTGAGTACAGTATGAAAAATATAAAGGCAAGATACAAAACTAAAATTTGTCACTATAACAGTGGGTGTAACACAAAAAGACCATTCTGTTTATAATGCTGATTCCTTGAATTGTCTGTGTTTATCTTCTCTGTCTCTGCTGTTGCACACATGTACCACAGTGAAATATGACCAAATGATGAAAAAGATCCGGTATTAGATATGCAGTATGAATAACAAAAAAAAAAAAACAACCCTAAAACAATCTGGCTATGTTACTTTGGACCATCACAGACCTTCCACGGGAAAACGTATAGACCTAGTGTTATATAAATGGATCCACCAACAGATCTAGGATCAACTTTAAAAAAACGTTCTCTAAGATTACCATTGGAATTGAACCCTGAACCCACACAATCTCTTTATGGTTCTATATGTACTTTCCTGAGCAGTCAATAAATTACAGCATTGCCTGAAGCTGAAATAAGATGAAACTGTGGAATCCAGCATCGTTGCTCGGGACTTTCACAATGTCTCTAGTTCCTTCTCTCGCGTGTAAACTACAATCTATTGAATTAACTATTTATTTTGAGATTTTTTAAAAAATAACTTTCTTCTGCCTTTCAAGACGTCTAACTGTCCCTGCAGCATTGAAAGGTATATAAAGAAGGAGACAAGATAAGGCAAGACAGAATAAGGCAAGTCAAGGCTGATCAGTCACATGATTCATTTCAATCTCTCTGTCTCATTTCTATTTCAGTTGTAATCTTCACCACCAACGCTCGCGGCCAAACTAGTCGACTCTCATGATCATCTCCCTTTATGACAGTACTGAGTTCTCACTGTGTTCACTGTGTTCATGTACATGAGATATCAATACATTTCTTGTTACCGGAATGTTTCAGCTTTGAGAAGTTGACTCTCTAAGGTTACATTTACTTATCTCTCCAAAGCATTGCCTATTTCACCGCGAACATCCAGGTAAAGCAAAAAGTTACAACACGCCTGGAACGTGTCAGGGGAGGAGGAGGATATAACCTATACTTGTAGAGAGATGAGTCACGCGCTAGCTTTTCGTCTGGAACTGAGGAGTTAACAAACAGAGACAGAAGATAGGAAGAGAAAGGTGTGACCCAAGCAGTAGAGTTGCTAGATGTTTAAAACACACAACTCTAGGGTTTTACGCCATTAAACAATGTCATGATAGGTTTTTTTTTCTAGAAACATAAAGAAATAAAGAAGATAGTTTTTTTTTTCTAGAAACATGAGGAAACAAAGATGATAAGTTTTTGAGAGAAACATAAAGAAATAAAAACGATACGTTTTTCACATAAACATAAAGAAACAAAGGCGATAAGCTGTTTACATAAACAAAAAGAAACAAAGATGATAAGTTTTTCACATAAACATAAAGAAACAAAGATGACAAGTTTTTTTTTTCATATAAACATAATGAAACAAAAACGATAAGTTCTTCTGACATAAAAATAAAGAAACAAAACTGATAAGTTTTTTTACATAAACATAATAAAACAAAGACAACTGCTAAGATATCTGAACTAGAGCACATTTGCAGGCCTTAACACAGCCTGATCTCACTAGCCTCTGACACACTGACTTCTAAGTTATGTGGACTAGAGAACATCAGATGGCCTTAACACAGCCTGATCTCTCTAGCCTCTGACACACTGACTACTAAGTTATGTGGACTAGAGAACATCAGATGGCCTTAACACAGCCTGATCTCTCTAGCCTCTGACACACTGACTACTAAGTTATGTGGACTAGAGAACATCAGATGGCCTTAACACAGCCTGATCTCTCTAGCCTCTGACACACTGACTACTAAGTTATGTGGACTAGAGAACATCAGATGGCCTTAACACAGCCTGATCTCTCTAGCCTCTGACACACTGACTACTAAGTTATGTGGACTAGAGAACATCAGATGGCCTTAACACAGCCTGATCTCTCTAGCCTCTGACACACTGACTACTAAGTTATGTGGACTAGAGAACATCAGATGGCCTTAACACAGCCTGATCTCTCTAGCCTCTGACACACTGACTTCTAAGTTATGTGGACTAGAGAACATCAGATGGCCTTAACACAGCCTGATCTCTCTAGCCTCTGACACACTGACTACTAAGTTATGTGGACTAGAGAACATCAGATGGCCTTAACACAGCCTGATCTCTCTAGCCTCTGACACACTAACTTCTAAGTTATGTGGACTAGAGAACATCAACTGGCCTTAACACAGCCTGATCTCTCTAGCCTCTTATAAATTGACTACTAAGCTTCCTCGGTCTTGATCTATGTCCTACTGAGGCTCAGCTTGCAGAGAAGCCTGCTTCTTTCGCCCATTCTTAAAAAAAAACCTATGTAACTCGCTCCCCATCAAAATACATGCCTGCGTTTCCAAACAGAGCACTGACTGCTAAAATCTTAGTAGCAAAACTAATCACTCTTAAACTTAAGAGACATGATGAAGAGATGATGATCTTTGCATAGCCAGATCACGCTCTGGAACGCCATGATAGTAATATGACACTGTTGGAGAATATGAGTGGAAAAGTTATGGACTTTCATTCCTAAACACATCTTGTCTGTCGCGTTTAAGGTGAGAAAAGAAAGGGGAATCTCAACCAAACGATAAGACGAAGGGAGCAACATTAAAAGAAGTCACTGAAAACTGTGGGACAATGGACTCTACACCAGCAAAAACACAGGCTCAAAAGTGATAACCATCCTTATATTGCTTCATCCATTTATATATGAAATGATGGATCTAAGCATCCATTCGTTTCACGTTTGCTTTAATCAATCCACTGGCCCATCCAACCGTTTATACCCTAATAAATTCAGTCAATCCCTTCAACCATCCAACAATTCATCTAACCACCAACTACTGATTCCATTCACCATTCAAACAAATTGAAAATGCTTCATGGGCTTTCATTAGTTTTCAATACATTTTAACTGTAAACCTCTTTCAAAGATCAGTGAAAGCATCACAGAGTCTGGGATCACTGAAACCATGACAGAGTTTGGAATCACTGAAACCATGACAGAGTCTGGGATCACTGAAACCATGACAGTCTGGGATCACTGAAAGCATGACAGAGTCTGGGATCACAGAAAGCATGACAGAGCCTGAGATCACAAAAAGCATGGCACAGCCTGTGATCACTGAAAGCAGAACAGCCTGCGATCACTAAAAGCATGGCAAAACCAAGAATAATTGAAAACAAGACAGCCTGCGATCACTGAAAGTAAGACAGAGCCTTAGATAATTGAAAACAAGACAGCCTGCGATCACTGAAAGCAAGACAGAGCCTGTGATCATTGAAAACAAGACAGCCTGCGATCATTGAAAGCAAGACAGTGCCTGAAATTACTGAAAGCATGACAGAGCCCGGGATTACTGAAAGCCTGACTGAACCTGGGATCACTGAAAGCATGACAGAGCCTGCGATCACTGAAAGCATGACAGAGCCTGCGATCACTGAAAGCATGACAGAGCCTGCGATCACTGAAAGCATGACAGAGCCTGCGATCACTGAAAGCATGACAGAGCCTGCGATTACTGAAAGCATGACACAGCCTGCGATCACAGAAAGCATGACAGAGCCTGCGATCACTGAAAGTATGTCTATTGTTTTAAACCTTCATATTCTGGTGTTTCAGTTGCAGTGTGCTCACCTTTATTGGCAGTTATGTTTTGTTGGCCAGTGAGTTACCCGTGCCGCACATAGATGTGCTCACCCATACTAAGTTTCCTTTTCAGATATCTATCTAAATGCGGAATATTATAAATGGATGAAGAAGAAATATAAATATTTCTTACAGACATGCGGTATTTCAAGACATATATGGTACCAATGATATGAAGAACTAGACAGAGAACAAATTTCAACTGCGAAGAAGCCCCATGTTTAAAGACAACCATGCATCTATATCTGACAAATTCATGGCGCCAGTTCCGTGGAAGTAACGCGTTTAAGTACTGAACTTGGGGACATTTTATCTGCACGGCTATTTTTCCCCGTTCACACACACGCGCACACACACACACACACGCGCGCACACACGCACACAGCCCCTGCTTCAGGTCGGCCATCCAGAAAAGAAAACTACTCACACAAATGCCAGCAGTTTTTATCTCCTAACTTGCTGTTTGGCTGACTGTGTCGTGACAAGAACTTCAGAAACGCTCAGGGCATTACAATGAAATTCATATAAATACATTCTTATATATATGTATGTATATATATATATATATATAAATTTTTAAAAATTACACAGCACTTTTCATTAACAATAACGCATACACCCAAAAAACTTTGTTCTTAGTTTTGAAAGAAAAAAAGGACTTACCTAGAAACGTATAAAAAATACTCAAAAAATAACTTTGAAAAAATAACTTTCTCCAATGGCTAACGGCCAGAACGTAGTACAAAGTGTGGAGAAAACTTTCGTTAACGTCGTAGTTTCGACCTTGGCTTGTCTTCCCAGCAAAGCCTTGCCTCGCTCACGAGCAACCCGCCCTAGCTTTCTGTGAGCAGTTTAAGGTAAGATGGCGGGTAACTTTCCACGCATTTAGAACCCCATGAAAGGCTTCACTGAGCATTTCTTCTTAGATATTCTAGTCTCTGTATGCTCTTTAAAAAGACTTGTTAATTATTTCTTGATACTCTCCTGGCTGTCTCACGGACATTCATTAAGCCACACAGTGTTTTATAAAAGCTTTCATATAATATAAAAATGGCGATTCAAATGTTTTCTACAGCATATAGCAGGTAAAATATTTCATACTGTACATAAAGCCGGCAGATTTGTTCCTTAGCACATAAAACTTGTATCAGTGGCATATATAGCATACGAAACATGAACGAATGTTTTTGTACAATACATAATAAAAGCACAAAAAAACCATCTTAGTAGGAACTTCTTTTTAACATAATATAAAATACACGCCTTATTTCCATCAGTATATTATATATGATTTCAATGTTCGCTGACAGCTAATGCTGTAATTTTTTTCCAGTGATTTTCAGTACTATAAAATCATGCGTATATGTTTCCTTGAAGGTTTCAACACTATCCTACACACTATATGTTGTCTTCTTCAAGTTGTGATATCCATGCTTTGATACTTCTTCTTCTTCAGCTTTCCGAGCCATTAAAGCTCACTGCTGCAGATAAAGTTCACCTCCATTCCTCTCTATTCCTAATCTTGTCTCTCCAGTTTGTGACACAAGTTCTTTTATATCCTCTTCTATGTTGTCTTTCCATCTCTGTCTTGGTCTACCCTCTTGGTCTTATTCCCCTCATCTTTTGTGCACACATAATGTTCGTTTGCTTAGATACTGGATGACACATTTTTTCTGAAGATGGCACCAAGGATATTTTTAAATACTAGATTATATGAAAAATACGCTGTTCTAAAGATTAAATGAGATAACAAACTGGTCTAAAGACTGAATTAAGGATTACATTCTATTCTAAACGATGTAGAGAAATTGTTCTAAAGATTAAATGAGAGATAACAAACTGATCTAAAGGCTGAATTAGGATTACATTCTATTCTAAACGAAATTGTTCTAAAGATTAAATAAAAGATGACAAATTATGACAAAGATGACAAAATGAAGCAGATAAACTGTTCTTAAAACTTCCGTTAAGTCTAAATTGACACTAAATGTATCTAAACATCAAGTAATGAACGTCATACTGTCTCGAACGAACAAACAAACAGCACAAACGTCTTCAAAACACTACACAAAAAGCTAGTATGTAGCCCTGTTATACCATGCAGCCATCCTGGGGATATGCTGCCAGTGTCCATATTTTCCTTGACCTATCGGAACAATAGAGGGTGATGTGGTCAATATCACGCCTTGGTCACTATTCCTTGACCTATCGGAACATTAGAGGCTGATAAGGTCAACATCACGCCTTGGTCACTATTCCTTGACCTATCGGAACATTAGAGGCTGATAAGGTCAACATCACGCCTTGGTCACTATTCCTTGACCTATCGGAACATTAGAGG
>CM019710.1:12733268-12773268 GCA_009760885.1 Achatina immaculata
ATGCAGCTTGCCTATCACTGAGACAAACAGGGAAACGCTAGATCGGTAAAAGGCGTGCAGGAGAGCTTGAGACAAGCGAAGACAGATAGACAGTGTGAGACAGTCTGACACACGGACAGCCTGGCGAACCGATCGATAATCAATAAATACTGGCAGAGAAGGAGATGTACAAGTATTATCTGTGTGGACAGAGAAAGAGACATACATGAATGTCTGTGTGGACAGAGAAAGAGGTATACATGAATGTCTGTGTGGACAGAGAAAGAGGTACACAAAAATGTCTGTGTGGACAGATAAAGAGGTATACATGAATGTCTGTGTGGGAAGAGAGGGAGGTGTACATGAATGTCTGTGTGGGAAGAGAGGGAGGTATACATGAATGTCTGTGTGGGAAGAGAGGGAGATATACATGAATGTCTGTGTGGGAAGAGAGGGAGGTATACATGAATGTCTGTGTGAGAAGAGAGGGAAGTATACATGAATGTCTGTGTGGGAAGAGAGGGAGGTATACATGTCTGCGTGGAAAGAGGAGGCATACATGCATGTCTGTGTGGGAAGAGAAGGAGTTATACGTGGATGTCTGTTTGGGAAGAGGAGGTATACGTGGATGTCTGTGTGGGAAGAGAAGGAAGTATACGTGCATGTCTGTCTGTGTGCAGTGCAGGTTTTACAGGAAAATAACTGGATAGACTGACGAATAAAAAAGCTACATATGTGCAGATAAAGATGTTCGGACAGACAGACAGACAAGCAGATAGATAGATAGATAGATAGATAGATAGATAGATAGATAGATAGATAGATAGATAGATAGATAGATAGAAAATGTTAAATAACTGAAGTTAACGTTCTAGATAGGGCGAGAGTTCAGATAAATCTGTCTGAGAGACTAGCCCAGGTTTTGTGCTCCGAGATCTCAAGTGAAATATGAGAAATAGGAAACAGTCACGGAAATCTTCTCATACAATTAACGGTACACATAAGAATGTGCCAATGGATATTTGTATACTCTCTTTCTGTCTGTTTTCTCTCTCTCTCTCTCTCTCATTTACAATAAATATGCTTTTTATATACAATATGGCCTGGGAGAGAGGCATGTCCTTCTACCACGTGCGTCCACCTCGTGCCGGATTGTGTGATAAGTATTACATTGTTGTACTGAACCTGTTTTACTATAGGAATGTGAATCTTGAACTATTGGCAGGCAAATGAGTAAACAATTTGAGGCAAAAGAGATGTGGTTTCTGAGAAAAGTAAGGATCCCTTGGACAGCCAAGATAACTAAAGAGCAGTGTTTGAGACAAGCTAACTAAAATATGTAGTTAAATAGCAGAGATAAGGAAAAGATAATCATCATTCTTGGGGCGTGTGATGAGAAGAGGGAAACTGGAAAACATCATAACAATGTGGCAAAAGTTAAGATAGGAGAGGCAGAGGTCGACCGAGGGAGTAGACGTTAGAAGGCCTGACATCGTGGAGTGGAAAGAAATCAGCAACAGAGTTATTCAGAAGTGTCAAGGGCAGAGCTTTGTGGAGGAGTATGACAGTCCACTGCCTGGCATGGCACGTGATGATGATGATATAATATGAAATACAAATGAAAAAGAATATATATATATATATATAAGACACTTAAGTTATCGGGCAGACTTTATCCTAAATTCTGGGGGGGGGGGGGGAATGGAGCAAAACGTGACTGCAGATAAAGAGGCAAAGTATACGACAAAGATCGGAAGACGAGTCAAAAAGTTTTTTCAAATGTTTCACGGGTTACGTCATTTTATATGCGGTTATTTTTTTTTTTTAATCGCGCTCATGATCTGTAATGAAAAAATCGTTTATTTATTAGGACAGTGCTGATCTCCAGCTCGAGTACTTGATGGAGGATGTACACACAGCACAGGAAGAAAGAGAGAGTGAGAGAGATGTAGAGAGACAGACAGAGAAAGAGAGGGAGATGAAAGAAGACCCAGGGAGAACTAGCGAACTCTTGTTATAATTTCTGTGATTCGGGGAAATAAGCAAATGAGGATTACGGTAGTACGGAATTCTGTTATGGTCAGAGCAGCAATTTTGTCAAATTAAACACAGGGGTTATAGTTCTCGTAACACAAACATGCGGCCCTCCCCCTCCCCTCCCCCCTCACCTCCCAATCTTTCGTGTGTGCTTAAACTTTGTCATTTGTGAAATTAACCTTTCTCTTTGTGATTCAGTGCATCGAAGCACAAACATTTTCCTCCTCATTAAAAATAGTTAATTTTCTTTTTATTAATGACGCAAATTTGAGTAGGATTTGCATGCTGCAACAAAATGGAACGATATCTTTGTCTATAAACTGACTTAAGCTACGAATACGTAGAATAAGTCCTATTCCGTTGATTTAGGATAGCATGGGTTCTTTCTTCATTACTGACTAAAAGTAGCGTGATTACTTACTGACTAAAAGTAGCGTGATTACTTACGGATTAAAAGTAGTGTGGTTACTTACTGATTAAAAGTAGCGTGATTACTTATTGACTAAAAGTAGCGTGATTACTTAATGACTAAAGGCAGTGTTATGACTTCCTCCAAATGACTTAAAGAAGGTTCATGCATGCACGAATTGAAAACTTTCTTAATCTTTCCCTTCTCATACTTGCCAGAGGGGAGCTGTCAAAATGCATCTGATTCTGTTAAGTTTTGGAGCCTGCATCTATCAACAATTTACTATTTTATATAAAATCCTAAACGCCGCAAAATATAGGCAAAGGTAACAATCCTCGCTTCCAAGCCATTTAAGACATACTGGAGATACGGTGTTTTGCCCATACTTCCAAAGCCATCGGGTCATGAAGGTCCAAGAATGTCGTATATTATTGATAAACTACTTTTACACAGATCATTAAGCAGATAACAGTATATTCGAAGATACGCTCAAGACTCTCAAACAGCCGTGTTTTCCACAACATCATGAAACGTTTGTAGGGAAAAACGCTCTTTCTTTACAGTTAAGAAGGAGGTGAAGACTGTTCGATGAGACAATCAGCGACCCTTATGTGATATGCTAGAGTCAGGGTTAGAGAACCATAGCTGACCAAGACCCTGTCCCATCTCTACGTTGGTAACATGCATAGCCTGGCTAACTAGGGCAGGGATAGCCATAGTCCCGTTGGTGGTGGAGTCTGCTAAAGAAGCTTTGCCCCCCCCCAACCCCCCTGCTTTTTAGCTGTACCCCGGGGCTGAAAAAAAATATCTGCCATAACCCACTCCCACGCCGATAGGATGTTGTACCTCAACACCTTCACAGCATCGCCTGCAAAGAACACCATCTCGTAGTTACAAGGAAGATAGTACAAGTACAAGTTATAATTAAGAAAAATACAAGTTATAATTAAGAAAAATACAAGTTATAATTAAGAAAAATACAAGTTATAATTAAGAAAAATAAAGTATGAAGTTTCATTACATGAAAAAGCAAAATATGTGGAGTTTGTTCACCATATATTTATCTACCTGGGAATACGCGTTTGCTTGTTGTGTCTATTTGTCTGACTGATGATTAGATAGATAGATAGATAGAGAGACAGAGAGAGATTGAAAAACAGACAGGATAGAGAGTTTCAGAGAGGCAGAAAGAGACAGAGAAAAATAACAGAGACAGAGTAGGAGAAAGAGACAGAGAGGCTCAGAGACCGAGAAAAGAAGAGTTAGAGAGAAAGAGAGAGCGAAAGAAAGACCAAGAGACAGTGACAGAAACAGATAAAGACAGAATGAGAGAGACAGTGACATTGAAAGTCAGAGACAGCGTTAGATGGGAAGAGAAAGAGAGAGTCACAATGAGACAGAGACAGACAGAGAGAAATAGAGACAGACAGAGATAGAGAGAGACAGTGACAGAGTGATATAGAGAGAATGAAAGAGTGAGATAGAGAGTGAATGAGATAGAGACAAAGAGAGACAATGAGAGAGACACAAGCAGCGACAGAAAGGGATAGAGCGCGACAGAGAGATATACAGCGAGATAGAGAGAGACAGCGACAGAGAGATATACAGCGAGATAGAGAGAGAGCGACAGAGAGCGATAGATAGAGAAGAGAAAGAGAGATAGAAGGATAGAGACGGAAAGATGCAGAGAGAGACACAGAGAGAGAGAGAGAGGAGCAGAGATAGAGCGACACAGAGGAACAGGAGACAGAAGGAGAGAGACAGAATGAGAGAGAGCTTGACAGAAGGAGAGAGACAGAAAAATGAAAAGAAGAGAGAGAGAGAGAGAGAATCAGAGATGAGAGAGAGAAACAGAGATAGAGACAAAGGAACAAAGAGAGACGGAAAGAGACAGAGAGAGAAAGACAGACAGACAGAGAAGACGTATAAGGCTGTTTACCACACCTAGATCATCAGTCAACTGGCATCCCCCAGGGGAATCTCTCTAGCTGACAGTTATCATGCACTATGTGTCGATATTTTATTGATCGGACCACAATCTGCTAGTGACGATGCAGCGACGAGGGAAAGAACGAAAGAAGTGAACCAGTAGGAGCACGTGCGAATCAATGACTAACAATGACTAACAGGGAAATGAATAAAGTACTTCACACACAAAAACTGAACATCAATATGGAAATTAAAAAGAGAACAATGAAGAAACGAAACAAATGTGAAGGAAAAAAAACCTGATTATAAAGAAACTAATCTGCTTGAACAAAAAGTATAATTAACGAAACGAAACCCGTGTAAACACTCTAAGGATAAGGATAAAAACAGAGTCCTTGCTAAACAAACAGGAAACAGCCAAGTTTTCAAGCATTTTTTGTTTAAAATCCGGTGTCAAAATTTCTTATATAAACCAGTTTTTTAGTGTTTCATGCGTCATCGTTACTTCTTGTTCGATGAATGGTTTATCCAGTTATCCTCTCTGGTGGTTTTGTTAGATCGGTGGTTTATCCAGTTATCCTCTTTGGTGGTTTTGTTAGATCGGTGGTTTATCCAGTTATCCTCTCTGGTGGTTTTGTTAGATCGGTGGTTTATCCAGTTATCCTCTCTGGTGGTTTTGTTCGATCGGTGGTTTCATCCAGTTATTCTCTCTGGTGGTTTTGTTCGATCGGTGGTTTCATCCAGTTATCCTCTCTGGTGGTTTTGTTAGATCGGTGGTTTTATCCAGTTATCCTCTCTGGTGGTTTTGTTAGATCGGTAGTTTCATCCAGTTATTCTCTCTGGTGGTTTTGTTAGATCGGTAATTTCATCCAGTTATTCTCTCTGGTGGTTTTGTTAGATCGGTAGTTTCATCCAGTCTTTCTCTGTGGTGTTTTGTTAGATCGGTAGTTTCATCCAGTCTTTCTCTATGGAGTTTTGTTAGATCGGTAGTTTCATCCAGTCTTTCTTTATGGTGTTTTGTTAGATCGGTGGTTTCATCCAATCTTTCTCTATGGTGTTTTGTCAGATCGGTGGTTTCATCCAGTCTTTCTCTATGGTGTTTTGTCAGATCGGTGGTTTCATCCAGTCTTTCTCTGTGGTGTTTTGTCAGATCGGTGGTTTCATCCAGTCTTTCTCTATGGTGTTTCGTTAGATCGGTGGTTTCATCCAGTCTTTCTCTGTGGTGTTTCGTTAGATCGGTGGTTTCATCCAACTATCTTTTACTGTGTGTTTTTTTATATTGGTGTTTATGATTCATTTGTGCCAATGTTTCCATCATTGCCAGTAAAGGGTAAATAATGATTTATTAATCATGTCATCTTTCTGTCATTTAATGACATTCACCCGTCAGTGTTAATTCTGGAAGTGATGGCAGCACGTTGAAATACGGTTTGAATATAAAAGCACTCTATGCACACGGCACAAAGGAATATGGCAACCAATAAGATCACTCGTTCAAGTTTATATCTAACAATATTCTGTGTATATATTCTATTTTTATTTTACAGAATTTAATGAAACAAAAGATTTACACAAAGGCCAATGAGCGTAACACTGGTTAATATAAAAACCTAAAATGGACATTTGGAGTCCGGCAGGCGAACAAGCCAAACTGCCGCAGATCTGGGAATGAAAACGTTGTCCGGTCTGGCAATCAGCAACTCATAGCTGATATGTCATAGCGTCAGGGTAGGCGAACCATAGTTGATCAAGACCCTGTTCCACTTCTCCATTGGTACCCTTAGTAACAGGCCTAGCCTGGCTAACTGGGGGTAGGGATCGCCATAGTCCCCATGGTGGTGGAGACTGCTAAAGAAGCGTTGCACCCGCCCCCCGCTTTTTAGTTGTACTCCGGGACTGAAAAATAGTCGATCCCTACTCTACCATGTCAGCCGTGGGTCTCCGCCCTTACTCTATCATGTCAGCCGTGGGTCTCCGCCCTTACTCTACCATGTCAGCCGTGGGTCTCCGCCCTTACTCTATCATGTCAGCCGTGGGTCTCCGCCCTTACTCTATCATGTCAGCCGTGGGTCGCCGCCCTTACTCTATCATGTCAGCCGTGGGTCGCCGCCCTTACTCTATCATGTCAGCCCTGGGTCGCCGCTCTTACTCAATCATGTCAGCCATGGGTCCCTAACTGCCAGATAAATGAGCATCAGAAGGCACAAAAAAAGAATCAGTGTAGTTTAATTTACATCTTTAGAACCAATATAGTTTAATTTATATCTGTAGAACCAATATAGTCTTTAGAACCAATATAGTTTAATTTATATCTTTAGAACCAATATAGTTTAGCTTATATCTTTAGAACCAATATAGTTTAATTTATATCTTTAGAACCAATATAGTTTCGCTTATATCCTTAGAACCAATATAGTTTAACTAGAAGGGATATAATCATCAGGAAGTAAGGAATTCAGAGGATGATAATCGGGTCCAGAAGGCGGTCCAACAAGCACAGCAAGGTCAATGGACAACCTAGGAGGAAGTCCTGCAGAGATCACAACATGGAATGACATCTGGAAAATGGCACCCTTGAGGCTCAGCTTCATTATCAGAGCAGCTTATGACCTTATGTCTACAGGCTTCAACCTACACAAATGGAGTACATCAGAAGACCCAAAGTTCCTCCTCTGCAACGAAAGGCAAACATTGGAACATGTGCTGTCAGCATGCAGAGTATCATTAGCCCAAGGATGCTACACCTGGCGGCACAACAGGCTGCTGCAGGAACTAGTAGCCGTTGTAGACAGGACAAAAGATAAAGCAAATAACAGCAAAACAGTTGAGGTCCCACCTAAATATTTCATAGGCGCTAGTATGACATCGAATATTGAAATCAGGGACCTTCCCTTACCATCACCGATAGATGGTGGAAATGACTGGGATGTGACAGCGGACCTACCAGGAAGAAGAGAATACCCGACTGCCATCAAGAACACAGGAATGCGAACGGACACTGTAGTGTACTCCATAGAAAAACAGGAATTAATAATGATCGAGCTTACGGTTCCGTACGAAACAAGAATAGAGGAGCAACATCTATTCAAATGTGAGAAGTACAATGACCTGGTCAAGCAACTGAGGCAGGGGGTAGGAGTCAGGGCAAAAGTTATATCTGTAGAAGTGGGAGCGAGAGGATTCATAGCAACATCAGCATACTACCTATGTAAGCAACTGGGCATAAAGGGACATACAAGAGCAAGGACATTGAAAAGGCTTTCAGAAACAGCAGAAAAGGCTTCATGCTGGCTGTGGAGTATGCGAAACAAGCATTGAGAACATAAATAGTTTCGTTTGTCACAACAAATACCAGTCCTCCGTAGCTAAATCGCTAAAAGACGCACTTCAAAGTGCAGTGCCAACTGGAAGATCATGGGTTCAATTCCGGGACAGAAAGAAATCAACATCTCACAAGACCTCTGGGAGTCATGATCCAGAGGGGCCCACCTCCCTTAAGGTGTCGGGAGTTTAATAAGGCCGAAACACTTGTCTGAAAAGGGGTGGGGGGGGGTACTTCCTCTGATGATCAGAAGGAGCTGTGTTGTTTGTTCCGTCTCTACAGCAGAGAGTTTCCTGCATACATATCTTTAGAACCATTATAGTTTATCTTATATCTTTAGAACTAATATAGTTTATCTTATATCTTTAGAACTAGTATAGTTTAATTTATATCTTTAGAACTAATATAGTTTATCTTAAATCTTTAGAACCAATATAGTTTAACTTATATCTTTAGAACCAATATAGTTTATCTTATATCTTTAGAACTAATATGGTTTAACTTATATCTTTAGAACCAATATAGTTTAACTTATATCTTTAGAACTAATACAGTTTAACTTATATCTTTAGAACCAATACAATTTAACTTATATCTTTAGAACTAATATTGTTTAACTTATATCTTTAGAACTAATATAGTATAACTTATATCTTTAGAACTAATATAGTTTAACTTATATCTTTAGAACTAATATGGTTTAACTTATATCTTTAGAACTAATATGGTTTAACTTATATCTTTAGAACCAATACAATTTAACTTATATCTTTAGAACCAATACAGTTTAACTTATATCTTTAGAACCAATACAATTTAACTTATATCTTTAGAACTAATATTGTTTAACTTATATCTTTAGAACTAATATAGTATAACTTATATCTTTAGAACTAATATAGTTTAACTTATATCTTTAGAACTAATATGGTTTAACTTATATCTTTAGAACCAACATAAGTTAACTTACATCTTTCAATAATTAAACTAGCAGGCCTAACGGTATCTTTTCCGGTTTATAAGGCGTTGTAGTTTTTATGAAATCTCAGTATGAAAGTATTATACAGCAATAAGATGGTAACAGAGGGTGGATTTGTTTTCCTGAAGTATCTTTTTACATGAAATAATCAAATGAACACAAGTCCACACAGGAAGTCTGTGTCTCCCTTACACGTATAACGTTGCAGAAACACAAGCCCACACAGGAAGTCTGTGTCTGCCTTACACGTATAACGTTGCAGAAACACAAGTCCACACAGGAAGTCTGTGTCTCCCTTACACGTATAACGTTGCAGAAACACAAGCCCACACAGGAAGTCTGTGTCTCCCTTACACGTATAACGTTCCAGAAACACAAGTCCACACAGGAAGTCTGTGTCTCCCTTACACGTATAACGTTGCAGAAACACAAGCCCGCACAGGAAGTCTGTGTCTCCCTTACACGTATAACGTTGCAGAAACACAAGCCCGCACAGGAAGTCTGTGTCTCCCTTACACGTATAACGTTGCAGAAACACAAGTCCACACAGGAAGTCTGTGTCTCCCTTACACGTATAACGTTGCAGAAACACAAGCCCACACAGGGGAGTTTCTATCGGACTAGCAACAATGCAGAAAGCAAAAAAAATTATGTGAAGAAATAGAGAAGATCATCACAGATTGTCGTTGTGAATTAAATTCTGTCTGAGAAGTGGGAAAACAGATGAACAAATAACGTGCGGAGATTGTGCTGATGATGAAAATACTCTTTCTTTCTTTCTTTCTTTCTTTCTTTCAAGACGCATTTGTATGTCAGTGTGCTAGATACAAACGATATTTCCTCGAAAAACAAGGATATCTGCGATATATGCTTGTACTGATGTAACATAATGACATACTTGTGACAAGACAGTGATAGCAAGTACTTTATTACAGCTACATACTCTTACCACTTGTCAGATACTTAAATACTCTTACAACTTGTCAAACACTTACATACTCTTAGGACTTATCAAACACTTACATACTCTTAGTCAGACACTTAAATACTCTTACCTCTTGTCAGACACTTACATATTCTTACAACTTGTCAGACTCTTAAATACTATTACCTCTTGTCAGACACTTACATATTCTTACAACTTGTCAGACACTTAAATACTCTTACCTCCTGTCAGACACTTACATACTCTTAGCACTTGTCAGACACTTACATACTCTTAGCACTTGTCAGACACTCACATACTTTTAGCACTTGTCAGACACTCACATACTCTTAGCACTTGTCAGACACTCACATACTCTTAGCACTTGTCAGACACTCACATACTCTTAGCACTTGCTGGACACTCACATACTCTTAGCACTTGTCAGACACTCACATACTCTTAGCACTTGCTGGACACGAAATTCTCCACCCAAGAAATTTAAAGAACTATGCACATTCTTCAGATTTTCTGATAACGTTTTTCGGTCTGGCATTTTTAAAAGGGTTTTTCGTCAAAGTCTGCCAGAGTATGAGCAATTTCTTCCAATCTGAAACTTCCACGTAGATCTTAAATGACTTAAAACGTTTAAAATTTTCGTTAATACTTTTGTATTGGCTTCTCGTT
Source organism: Achatina immaculata (assembly GCA_009760885.1). Classification (NCBI taxonomy): domain Eukaryota; kingdom Metazoa; phylum Mollusca; class Gastropoda; order Stylommatophora; family Achatinidae; genus Lissachatina; species Lissachatina immaculata. The sequence continues at coordinate 12,743,536 of CM019710.1, forward strand.
CTCTTTTTTCTGCATATATTGTTTCTGTTTTGGTTTTAAATGCTATTGTTCTCATTTGATTTAAAAATAGCTGAAGCAAGACTTTCAGTAGCAAAAAAAGATAACAATATGATATTTCGGCATGAAGCCTTCGTCAGGAGAAACAAAGACAACATGTGCAGCTGTGATAAGGCTATGTGAAGTTTATTGCTACGAGAAGAAAGTGAAAAGATGAAGAGTAAGAATCAGAGGAAAGGTAGCAAAGTGAATTGATGTGATACTATTACAAATTGGCGCCGATGTGCTTGTCATTACGTACCAGTAAGACAGGATATGAAGCTATAATGTAGATCTCTTTCAAAGTGATACGACCACAAAAACATAATGTACATCTCTTTCAGAGTGATACGACCACAAAAACATAATGTAGATCTCTTTCAAAGTGATACGACCACAAAAACATAATGTAGATCTCTTTCAAAGTGATACGACCACAAAAACATAATGTACATCTCTTTCAAAGTGATACGACCACAAAAACATAATGTACATCTCTTTCAGAGTGATACGACCACAAAAACATAACGCAGATTTCTTTCAGAGTGATCTCTCTCTCTCTCTCTGAACCTTAAGTGCCCAGGGCACATGGGGCTTCCGCAAGGGTTTTCCACAAATGCCTGTCCTTCGCCTTTTTTTTCTGCTCTTGCCCAGGTGAGCCCTCTATTGCTCAACATCCTTTCTGTTGTTCTTCTCCATGTCTCTTTTGGTCTACCCTTACTTCTGCTCCCCTGTGGTGTCCATCTTAGTGCTATTTTTGGTAGTGAGTATATATATATATATTCATACACACGTGTGTATATACTTGTATGTTACAATATATGTATATATCTTCAACCTATATGTTAAAGTATATGTATATATCTTCAACATAAATGTTACGGTATATATATATATATATATATATATATATATATATATATATATATATATGGGTCTCTGAGTGGCGAAGTGGTTATTGCACTGGTCTCTCATGGCGAAGGTCGGGAGTTTAAATCCGGCCGGAGGCACCCCAGTCACCCAGCTGTATTTATGGGTACCCGAATTCTTCTGGAGTTGGGGAAGGAAAGGCAGCCAGGCGTGATACTGATCATATCATCCTCTAGTGTGCTGACAGGTCAAGGAAAATATGGGAACTAACACCATATCCCTATGTGCCTCTAAGGCATGACCTGATTGCCATTACATATATATACAACATGTATGCTACGGTTAAACAGTCAGTAATTTGCATGTTCCTTGCAGAAATTTACCTCCCTAACAGCACTCCTGTAGGCCTCTCGGTTGTAAGAAAGATGCCCTGCTGCTGATGCATCCATTTGCAGATCATCAACGATGTCTTGCAGCCATCTTCGCCTTGGTCTTCCTCTCTTTCTTTTTCCCCATTATGTACCCTTCCAAAGCGGTCTTCTCTAGATTATCACGACGTTTAATGTGTCCAAAATATTTACGTTTTTTCTCTTTTAATCTTCTTTACTAGCCAGCCTTCTTCAATATTAAGCTCTTGTAGGATGGATACATTTGTTCTTTTTTATGTCCATGATATTTGAAGAACTCTTCTGTAGCATTTACACTCATGCATGCCCTTAAAAATCTTATTTTTGTAGTTTTGTCTGTTCCTCTCCACAAATTCTTTGGTTGTTTTACTTTCTAAAGAGCGATAGATGTCCTCCTTTTAATTTCCCTCATTGTATCTCCATTATTAATTAGTAATGATCCAAGATATTCAAAACTCTCCACTTCTTCCAATTTTTCCTCATTGATATACATTTCAGCTGACTTGTTTGTTTTGTCAGTTGTCATCAATTTAGTTTTCTTCGCATTAAGACAGAGGTTCTGCTCTTTGCTGTTCTTACGGACTGACATAATTAGTTTTTCCATACCTTTTTGTGTTGTGGACAGTAATACCGTGTCATCAGCATATCTAATCTCTGGTATTTCATAAACTCCAAATTTTATAGCATCGTAATATTCTTTGTCTACATCTTCTCTTATGTTACGGTATATGTATATATATATATATATATATATATATATATATATATCTTCAACATTTATGTTACGGTATGTATATATATCTTCAACATTTATGTTACAGTATATGTATATATCTTCAACATATAAGGTTCAAATAAAATAGGCAAAAGGATGTATCAGTGAAGTACTGAGTTAAATGTCTCGATAGACTTTTCATATCTTCTTAACGTTACAAACAAACAAACCAAATAAAATCAACAAACAGTAACCACTTACCGTGCAAGATAAATCTAGGTCAAAGTTAAAACATCACAGAACGTGTCAATCACTGATTGGATTATAAATAAAACACACGTGATATGGTCTTGGAGAGATCAGTCAATCACTTTTCTGCACATCCTAATTGAGTTTACCGACTTTACCACACGAACAGAGACATAAATTTTCCCCCGTTTTCTCTCTAGAAACTCCTACAGGTTAGCTTCCATCACTGGTCGCTAGTGGGCTGTGATGATGGTGTCTCGCCCCCCCTCTTCATGCGCGTGAGTTTGCTGAGCGCTTCGCGGATTCCATGATAATAGAAAAAAGTGAGCAGGAAATTGGACCAAGCTTTCCGTGCAGTAGAGTCCTGTGCTATGAGTGCGAGAGAGAAGATTGCGCGTGCGACCGAAGATTGTAGTGGAAGTTTGGTCAGTGTTATGATATGTTTCTTCTTCTTTTTTTTTTGGGGGGGGGGGTAATATTTTTGTGAAATGTGTGATATAGCACAAATTTGGTCCATGTTTTACGATATCAATGAGGAATTTGGGTCCTTGTATTATGATATCACGGAGGAATTTTGGTCCTTGATTTGCTGTGTAAGACAGGAATCGTGATACTTGTGTGGGTGTTAATTCCGAATATAATAAATGTAGTGTTTTTACTGTTAAATAAATTTAGATTTTTGTGATAAGGAGGTAGGGAATGTTTGATTTGTATTCCTCTTATTTTAATATAAAACCGTTTTTATTCTTTCCTGATCTCTGGACGGTATTTTTATTGTTTTGCCTGATATTGAAATTATTCTTTGTTTTCATATTATATTATCAGTGAAATCTTAACACTGTTCGTGTCAGCGGATGACAGATGACGTCTGTCATGTGATAACTGTGGTGCAGAGGAGATGCTGTCGTGCGAAAGAAGATTAAGTCAGGTGTTCCTGCGGTGTTCGTTTTCTGGTTCTTGGAGAAGAGGTTATTGTGGGCTACATAATGTGAGGTTCAAGACCCTTAATGTCAGACGGTGGCACGTTCTGAAGGTTGTCCTGTATTATTTCCAATATTCCCTATACATAGTACGTAAATCTCGGCTATACAATGTGTATCAAAGCACCTAGGCTGTTCTTTGTAGCATACAGTCAGGCAAAGGCTTTCCAAGCACTTCTGTCCTTGGTCTACTTCTCCAAATGACTCCTTGTCAGTCCCTTTACTTTTAGACTTTGTAACAGTACGAGTGTAAATAATGACAACAAGTCTTTGTATGGTTCTATTGTAACAGTGCGAGTGTAAATAATGACAACAAGTCTCTGTGTGGTTCTATTGTAACAGTCCATTCATTCATTCATTTTGCATGTTCCTTGCGGAACTTTGCCTCCCAAACAGCAATCCTGTAGGCCTCTCGGTTGTGAGCAAGATGGCCTGCTGCTGATGCATCCATTTGCAGATCATCAACGATGTCTTGCAGCCATCTTTGCCTTGGTCTTCCTCTCTTTCTTTTTCCCATTATGTACCCTTCCAAGACGGTCTTCTCTAGATTATCATGACGTTTGATGTGTCCAAAATATTTAAGTTTTCTCTCTTTAATCCTCTTTACTAGCCAGGCTTCTTCAATATTAAGTTCTTGTAGTATGGAAGAGCGATAGAAGTACGAGTACAAAATAGTTACAAGTCTTTGTGTGGTTATATTATAGCAGTACAGTACTAAATAACTACAACAAATCTTTGTATGGTTCTATTCTAACAGTTAGTTATTTTCACGTCCCTGTATGCCTCTAGATTATAAGCAAGATGCACTGCTGCTGATGCATCCGTTTGCAGATCATCAACGATGTCTTGCAGTCTTCTTAGCCTTGGTCTTCCTTTCTTTCTTTTTCCTTAAATTTTCTCTGTTTAATCCTCTTTACTAGCCAAACTTCTTCAATATTAAGTTTTTTTAGTATGGATATATTTGTTCTTTTTTGTGAAAAAAGAGGATTAAAGAGAGAAAACGTAAATATTCTTTATATATGAAACATCATGAGAATTTAGAGAAGACCGTGCTGGAAGGGTATATAAATTGGAAAAAAAGAGAGGAAGACCAAGGCGAAGATGGCTGCAAGACATCGTTGATAATCTGCGAATGGATGCATCAGCAGCAGGCCATCTTACTTACAACCGAGAGGCCTACAGGAGAGCTGTTAGGGAGCTAAAGTTCTGCAAGGCACAAGCAAATGACTGACTGATTTGTGTTTTATCTCAGATTATCCATCTTTTCTTCTACCATTTCGTCGAGGAATATAGAATAGATGTCCACTCTTAACGTTTACATCACGTCGTCTCTGAACTGATAATGAGGCTGTCTTGACACTGGGAGACAAACATTGACCTAAATAAAATGTTCCGTTTCTTGGCTAAAATATAACTGCCACATGAGTATTGGTAAAAAGACCGAGGAAAGTTTATTATTTATTACATAAATGTGGGTGAATTACCTTTGAAAATTTTGTGTTACTGAGATATTTATCTATCTGTTGACCTGTTGGCTGGCTTTAGCTATCATGTTTTCCCATAATTCCCTGCTCCGAGCGATGATTATAATCCGTGCTAGTGCTTCTTTGTATGTGGTATCTAGTTAGTCCATCCATCATTTTCTCTCTCTGTCTACCTCGATCTATTTTGCCTTCTATCTTTACTGTTGTCATAATGTATTCTAGCTTGGCTCGGGGCAGAACGTGTTCTAGGAATTTGGATTATCTGTTTCTCGACGTTTGTTATTGTTTATGTTGTCACAAGTTATCTCGTGTTGTTGGGGTGTTTTGTTAAAAAAAAAAGATATGACAACTTTATTTTCCAAATGAGTAGTGCTTATTAGAAAAATCTGGCATATACGATCAAAGTACTAAAATATAAGGAAGTAATTGTTGCCTGATTGTCTCCAGATTTCTTAATCGATAATAGTTTCCATATTCTGTACCCTCATGGGACACAAAATAAGTGGATCTGAACATCGACTGGAGTCTCCTTTCAGTTAGAAAGTTAAGAAGTGAAATTTTGTTCTGAAGATTCATCCACAACCTTTCATTTATATAGCCGATGTAGTGAGAAAATGGAAAGTTTATATGTTTAGTATAACATGAGGGAGTAATGTCTTAGGACGGCCATCTTGGCAGCGACCTGGAATCTCGCCTTTGCTACAGTGACAGCCAGACATCTCATTAAATCTTATCAGACTCCAAGAATCTCAGTCTTAAACACGGACATAAATATAGATGCCTATCTCGCCTCATCATCATCAGGTGCCGTGCTGACAGGCGTTGGTTATTAAGTTTTTCTATAGTGTCCGATGCCTCATGTGGGCCATCAGTGAACTCATCTCACACAATCTCGTCAAATTATCCAGCGTCATTTCTCTCGGCCTTTCCCTGGCTACTTTTGTTTCCCTCTAATTTTCCTGTTGTTACAATATTCTCAATACTCCTCTTCTCATTACATGTTCTATAAAAGTACATTGTCGTCTTCGTATTTTTTACAATAATTATTGTTTGTCTCTCTCTCTTGGGTCATTATTAATTAATAATGGAGGTACAAGGAGGGAAACTAAAAGGAGGACATCTATCGCTCTTCAGAAAGTAAAACAACTAAAGAAGCTGTGGAGAAGAACAGACAGAACTACAAAAATAAGATGTTTAAGGGCGTGTGTCTTTCCTGTCGCAACATATGCCTGTGAGACCTGGACATTTATCAAAACAGACCAAAAACACATAAATGCCTTTGAATGTAAATGGTACAGAAGAGTCTTTCAAATATCATGGACACACACATATCCATATTACAAGAACTTAATATTTAAGAAGGTTGGCTAGTAAAAAGGATTAAAGAGAGAAAACTTAAATATATTGGACACATAAAACGTCATGATACTCTAGAGAAGATCGCTTTGGAAGGGTACATAATGGGGAAAAAGAAAGAGAGGAAGACCAAGGCGAAGATGGCTGCAAACAGATGCATCAGCACCAGGGCATCTTGCTTACGAGGGTCATACCGAAAGTCGTGAGTAAAGTTTTTTTTAAATCAGAATTTATAGATTGAGAACATATAAATGTATCACCTTAACTGCATCCTTTGCACTTCATGCAGAGGTCACATTACGTCGCTGTCGTGTGTCACGTGACCACGCGGAACAGAAATAAAATGGCGGGTGCTGAAGTTTCGTTTCGTCAACGTGCTGTTATTGAGTTCCTCGTTAAAGACGAAATCCCAGCTGCTTAAATTCACCAAAGACTTCAGCTTGCTTATGGAGATGGGTATATGATGCTAGAAGTGTTAGGAGATATTTGAAACATTTCAAAAATGGAAACACGAGCATCCAAGATATGCCTCGCAGCGGTCGTCCTCGAACTGCCTCCACTGAATGCAACGTGGAAGGGTTGACGACATCATTAAACAAGACAGATGTGCCACAGTATCTGAAATCGCTGTAAATCTTGGTATAGGACACAATGCAGTATAGGAAATGATTGAAACCCTAGGCTATATAAAGTTTGTGGCCGCTGGGTTCCACGTTTGTTTACTGAGGATTACACAGCTGTGAGAAAAATCATCACTCAACTGAAGAAATTCAGAAAATAGGTTGGGAAATTCTTCCACACCCTGGCTATAGCCCCGACCTGTCACCCAGTCATCTTTTCGGTTTTGTGAAAGAACAAATGCGAGGCCATCACTACGACACAGGAGAGAACGTCCAGAAAGCAGTGTGTCTGTGCCTTCGGTCAGATGGAACGGGATTATACCAGGAGGCTACTTTCAAACTTGCAGAGAGATGGGAGAAACTTGTGCAGAGAAATGGAGATTATGTTGAAAAGTAGAGAAAACGATGCAGGTTAAGGTGATACATTTATATTTTCTCTATCTATAAATTCTGATTTTTAAAACATTTTTGATCACGACTTTCGGCATGATCTTCGTACAACCGAGAGGCCTACAGGAGATTTGTTATGGAGGCAAAATTCCGCAAGAGGTATGCAAGTGATTGACTTACTCTCCAGCTCTTTTCATACATTCTTCATTAGTATTCTTTGCTGTTTAGGGAATTTCCAGCATTCTTCTAATAAACCATATTTCTACTGCTTCCAATTATCTTTGTACCTACTATCCATGATTCGCTTCAAGATAATAAGAAAGCTTCAATATAGGATTTTAAGACTCGTTTTCTAACACAAGGATGTGTTGCATAATATGTTTCTCTTTCTCTGAAAGGCAGTCTGTGTTTGGCCTGATCTGTTCCTAATTTCTGTTCTGCATTTCCCATCTGTATTTAAATTTCTGCACCTGACTTAGAACTGTTCAGTTTAATTTTATGCTGCATTTTAGTGGAATCTGTTTCTTAGATATAATCATAGTCTCTGTTTTTTTTGGTGTTAAGATGTCTTTTCGATGTTTGATGTAACAGTCAGATATCTCACCTTAAATACCATAATAGTGACATATAGTGTCACGTGACTGACGTAAGCATGGAAGAGTTCTTTTGTCCACGCGGGCGCCTGAACACACATACACATACATCTACCCACATCCACCCGCATCCATCCACATTCACCACATCTAACTAAATTCACCCACATCTACACACATCTACCCACATTCATCCACATTTACCCAAATTCACCCACATCTACACACATCCACCCACATCTACCCACATTTACCCATATTCACCCACATCTGCCCACATTCACCCACATCTACTTACATTCACCCATATCTACCCACATCTATCCACATTCACCCACATCTACTCACATTCACCCACACCTACTTATATCTACCTACATCTACCCACATCTACCCTCATTCACTCACATCTACCCACATCTGCCCACATTCACCCACAGACACAAGCTCATGAGAGTTGAAAAAAACTGTTACGAGTTCAGATCTGAAGCTATTTCTTACATCAAAATAAAAAGTTGTTTGTGTCTTGAAATGCCCAGCTCTGTCCAGATTTAAGCATCATGGCGCATGTAGCAAGTCACTGTACGGCCTGATTGCGCATGTAGCAAGTCGCTGTACGGACTAATGGGGCATGTAGCAAGTCACTGTACGGTCTGATTGCGCATGTAGCAAGTCGCCGTACGGCCTGATTGCACATGTAAGCAAGTCGCCGTACGGCCTGATTGCACATGTAAGCAAGTCGCTGTACTGCCTGATGGGGCCTGTAGCAAGTCGATGTACTGCCTGATGGCGCATGTAGCAAATCACTGTACGGCCTGATGGCGCATGTAGCAAGTCACACAACTAAATTTACACTAAACGAGACACTTCATTCTGCAGACATCTTTGGACCGCAGACATCTTTGGACCGCAGACATCTTTGGACCGCAGACATCTTTGGACCGCAGACATCCTTGGACCGCAGACATCATTGGACCGCAGACATCTTTGGACTACAGACATCTTTGGACCGCAGACATCTCTAAACTAAAACTCAGCACCTCCTACCTGGACCCAACCGACGTTTAAGACAGGAAACGCTTGTCCGACGTATTCCTTATAAAACGCGTCTCTGTGGCACCGGCGAGCACTGATGCACGTTTCTTCGATTTTCGTTTAAATGTTAAAAAATTATGTATTTTTATAAACCCTTTCACCTGTCTTGTTGCCTGGCAACAGAATAATGGTGAGCGCAGTTAATAAGACTCCAATTATTTATCTATCGACGGAATTTTTCCTATAATCCGGTTATGAAGATATACAATGAATAATTTTCTGTAACAATGTTTGCTACGGGATCTGGGGGGGGGGGGGGGGGGAGAAGGGGGAGAGAGGGAAAAAAGGGGGGGGGGGGGAATTTCAGAGATTTGAAAATTAAAAAAAAGAAAGCAGTCTTTAATGTATTCGTAGATTTTTCTATTTTCTTTCTAGGAGATCTACATCATGGCCGGGAAGAGAAAGGGATTATGGGTATGATTACGGAACTGTTTATAGATGGCCTAGTTATCAAGGAAAGACAACCCCTGAGTCGGACTTTGTCTTCTGTTATGATACATCTTCCCGCTGTGACCAAAAACAGGCTGTTGTGATGTTTCGGTCTAGCTTAAAAGGACAAGGGAAAACAATTTAAAATAAAAGGAAAAGAACCGGCCTAGTGGTGGTGGATCATAGCGAGATACCTTATTGTTGCATACGTTTCATTCACAGTCGAAGTGACCCATTCTGCATCCGACGCCATATTGTCCCTCAGTATCACAGAGTTACTGTAATAATACTAGCTCCCACAATATAGACAGTGAAGAATAGCAGCAACAATAATAACAATAATAGCGACAAAAATGACAGCATAATTGTAACAACAGCATGAACAATAGTAGAAAAAACAACAATAATACCAACAACAGCAATAATCACCATAGCAGCAATAACGTGGACAATAACGGTAAACACGAACAACTACAATATTGTTGTAATTATTACTGTAAACAACTACAATAGATGCTGCTGCAGATAAATGGCAGACTGATATTGGAGAAGGGGAACATTGCTAAAGTTGTATTGGAAAGACTTACGGGAAAATGAAGAGCAGGAATGGAAGAACGATGTAGCCATGAAGAGATTGTTGGAGCTAGGACAAATTAAAGGTGCTGGTAGGAAATCTGAACCGTGTGGCAGAAAACGCATCGTAAAGAACCAACACTTGATGGGAACTATTAGCAAACAAACTCTTTGGTGGATTTGCAGCATGCAGGGGGAGAATATATAGGGTTGTTCCCAATGTAGTGAAGCCAGAGTCTGCATTTTGAACCTTTGAACCTTTTGAACTAGAATAACATTAGCAAAATCAACAGCAACAATAACCGGCACACCAGCAATAACAGAACAAAATTAATAGTAAACACAACCTAAACAATGGCATAAATAAAACAACTACAACAATAGAAGCACTAAAAACAGTATTAACAGCAACAGCCATAACGAAAAATGATAGCAGCAACAATGACATCAACAGTAACAGCAGCAACAATAACAATAATAGCAACAATAACATCATTGTAAGTGGTAATAAGATATACTAGCAACAAAAAAAAGCAACAGTAGTAGCTACAGCAATAGTAACAATACCAAACTGCAACAACAACAACATCAACATCAACAACAAATTGCACCAACAACAAAAAACGACAAAAATAATAACATCATCATCAACAAAAAATTGCAGCAATAACACCAACAACAACAAATTGCAACAATAATATCAAGAACAACAATTTGCAACAACAACAAGAGCAAAAACGACAGCGCCAATAATAACATCATCATCAACAACAAACTGCAACAATAACATCAACAACAAATTGCAACAACAAGAAAAAACGACAACAACAATAATAACATCATCATCAACAACAAATTGCAACAACAACGATGACAACAACAATAATAACAAAGCATGAAATAAATAAACACAAGTAGGACTGCACAATAATAATAACAACACAAATAATAATAATAATAAGAATAATTCCAAGAACAGGGATTACAGGAAAGCCTATGCTTTCAAGGGATTGAAAGGCGATGATGATGATGGTGATGATGATGATGATGATGATGATGATGGTGATGATGATGGTGATGATGATGATGATGATGATGATGATGATGATGGTGATGATGATGATGGTGATGATGATGATGATGATGATGATGATGATGATGGTGATGATGATGATGATGATGGTGATGATGATGATGATAATGATGATGATGATGATGATTGTATAAAAAAAATGACCAAACTTAACATATACAACAACAGACAGGAAGAGGAAAGCTAACACGCGATATGAACAGTATAATCTTATTTTTCACCTTTAAATGTTATTTTGTACCAGATGCTAGTGGCTATAGATTTTCTGAGGATTATCTTGCTGAGGATTATCTTGCTGAGGATTATCTTGCTGCCCCCGCCCCCCCCCCCCGGGGGACGATTGTATCAATGTTGGTTTTGAATGTTCGTCCCCAGTTACCTACCAGCAGAAAAGGGTACCTGGTTCTTTGTATGCTGGATTCCTCTCTACCGTAGAGAGCGGAACAACAACACAACTCCTTGGATCATCAGAGAAACTTTCCCTCCTCCTCCTCAGACAAGTGTTTTTGGGCCACACTGAACTCCTAAGGGGGTGGGGAGTGCGCCCCCCCCCCCCCCCCCGGGTCATGACACCTTGTGGTTCTGGAGATAGAAAGATGACAAGCCATGAAAGTTGACCACGTCACGCTTTTGGTGAGGCAGCAGATCAGAGGACATACTGGCTCTAACACCATATCCCATAGTTACCAGTATGACACGATGGGTCTATGTTTACTTCTACCACTTCCTGCACCTCGGGTGGAAAGATAAAATAATTATAACTACCGCACCTCAAGAGAACAAGTGAACTCATAAAAATGAAGTACAGGAGGGGGAGACAACCCGGAGGTTTCTGAGTCTTGTCATGGGAGATAATTTTTTTCGACGAAGAGAAATAAGAAAAAAAAACGTGTGCCAGATAAGAACAGAAATAAAGAACAAAAAGCCATATACACAAATAAGGATATAATACTGCAGCGTTTCCCAACCTGGGTAAAAGCCCATACGCATTCTGCAACTTTTGAATATGTATTAGTGTATTAATATTGCCCCCCCCCAAATCCTTCCTCCATCCCCTCCCCCTTCCCCCACCTCGGGGAGGCAGGAGATGGAAAGAAGAAACAGACTGCCTGGTGTTCTGAAGTGCTGAACAATTTGAATATTTTACGGGAAATTAGAATATCCAAGTATTGTACTTTTTTTCAGAACTTGGTTGATTATTATGCTGGGGGTTGGGGGGGGGGGGGGGGAGAATCAAAATCTATGAAGCGTTGAGGTAAGGGCATGATCCAAATAAAAAAAAAAGGTTGGGAAACACTGGAAGCAAAGAGCAGCAATAAGAACAGTGACATAAGTGAGTATCAATCAATCAATCAAGTGCCGTGCCGCGTGGCGTAGGCGATCATTTCTCTCCACAGTTCCCTGTCTTTAGACTTGATTATGAGATCCGCCGGTGACTTTCTTCCTAGCCACACTGACAGCCCATCCTGTAACTTCTCTCTCTCTCTCTCTCTCCCTCTCTCTCTCTCTCTCTGTGTCTTCCTCTGTCTCTTCTTCCCTCAACTTTTCCAGTTGCCACAATGTGCTCCAATTTTCCTCTTCTCAGAAAATGTCCTACAAATTTCGTTCGCTTGCCTCTGATATTTGCTGTAATTTGCCTTTTAACTCCAGCCCCTCTTAAGAAGTGAGTATCAAGATATAAGATAAGGATGTATATTGTCACCTGAACTATTTTCAGTGTACAGTGACAATATCATAAGAGGTATTAAAAATGTGGAAGGAATTAAAACAGATAGTATCATATCAATAACCTGAGATACGTGAATGATAACATTCTAATAGCAGAAAACAAAAGCAATTTGCAGAAACTTGTGAACAACATTATTGAAGGAGAGCAATAAAAGAGATCTAGAGCTAAATAGTGCAAGATGGCGGTCGTTTATAAAACGCTCTCGCCGGTATGCAGAAATCAGCGGAATTCCGCTTGATCTGTTACATATCATGTACCGGGAGTTGGGCATAAGGCTAACAACCTTATCCTGAGACCTATCTAGAGGCAACTCCAGATGGGAAAAAAAGATATCGTTATGGAAACTCGCAGAGAAACCAACCGAGCATCAGGGATGCCAACTCCGAAGAGCTAATTCGTCGGCCCCAAACATGTGATATATGTTGGTCACTTGATGAGAAGAAATGATCAGAGAATCCAAAAACAAGCTATCAAGTGGAACACAACAGGCCGAAGAAAAAGGGGCAGACCGCGTGAAACTCTGAAGAGGACATTATTAAGAGAGGCCAAGTTAACAGGCATAAAATCCTTTGTTGAGGTTGAAAGACTCGCCGAAGACAGGAAAAATTGGCGAACTACTTTGCGAGCCCTATGTGACGTCTAACGGCACGGGAAGGATATAAGATATAAGATAAGATATAAGATAAGAGCTAAATAGCTACAAGACGGGAACAATGGTAATGTCAAAACGAAAAACACACCAAAGTGCAGCATTTTTTTCAAATGGGAAGACGCTGACACAAGTAAATAAATTCCGTTACCTTGGAACAACAATAACAGCTGATGGCAAGCGCACAAATAAAATAAAATTACGAATAGGTAGAGAAAAAAACATGAACTTGAAACAGCAGTGAATTTAATGACTAACAAAAAAGCTGCAGGTGAAGATGAAATAACACCCGAAATGCTAAAAGCTATCAATAGTGACAACATGAGACAACTACAGAGAATGTTTAACAAGATTTGGAAAGAAGAAAAGGTCCCTTCTAATTGGAAAAAAGGAATCATTGTTAAAATACCCCCCCCCCAAAAAAAAAGGCAACCTTAGTGACTGTAACAACTGGAGAGGAGTAAACTTACTATCAGTTGTGTCAAAAGTATTTTGCAAGGTAATTTTGAATAGACTTAAAGATATAGTGGATATTGCAATGAGAGAAGAACAAGCAGGATTTCGAAAAGGGAGAAGCTGTCTCTACCAGATCTTTACTCTCAGAATAATACTTGAAGAACGTATTGAAAAGCAGAAACGATTAATACTGAACTTCATAGACTTTAAAAAGGCATTTGATAGCATACACAGAGATTCAGTGTGGAGAATTTTAAGTCTATATGGAATACCATCTAAAATTGTCAACGTCATTAAGGACTTGTACAATGGATATGTTTGTGCAGTCAAGACAGAAGAAGGGATGAGTGAATGGTTCCAGATTGAAACAGGTGTGAAACAAGGATGTATACTGTCTCCTTTACTTTTTGGAATTACAATATACTTCATAATGAAAAAATGCTGCACAGGTAACATAGGTAATGACTGGGTACATGGGACCCAACTAGAAGATCTTGATTTTGCTGATGACATAACTCTTATCAGTAATAATGTGAATTCCATGCAAGAAAAAACAGATAGCCTGTCTTCACTGGCTAGCAAAATAGGACTTGAAATTAACAAGGACAAAACAAAAATAACGAAAACTCCTCTTAATCAAAATGGAAAAATACACATAGAAGGGACAGATATTTAATAAGTCAATCAGTTTGCATACCTTTGCAGCTACATAGACCAGGATGGTGACACTACAAAGGAAGTTAGAATCAAAATTGCAAAAGCAGCATCGATCTTCAAGAATCTTGAGAACATATGGAATTCAAAAGTTATAAGCACAAAAAACAAGTTAAGACTATTCAATTCAAATGTAATATCCACCCTCATTTATGCATGTGAAAGCTGGAAAACAATTAAAGAAACAGACAGGAAATTAGACTCTTTTGAAAACAAATGCCTAAGGAAAATACTCGGCATCAAATGGAACGAATTCAAGAACAATGCAGAGATAAAACAATAGTCTCATGGGTGATCAGAAAAAGGAGATGGACATATGTTGGTCACTTGATGAGAAGAAATGATCAGAGAATCCAAAAACAAGCTATCAAATGGAATGAATACAACAGGCCAAAGAAAAAGAGGCAGACCGCGTGAAACTCTGAAGAGGACATTGTTAAGAGAGGCCAAATTAACAGGCATAAAATCCCTTGATGAAGTTGAAAGACTCGCCGAAGACAGGAAAAATTGGCGAACTACTTTGCGAGCCCTATGTGACGTTTAACGACACGGGAAGGATATAAGATATATAAGATAAGAGAAAAGGCAGGTTATAATTACGTGAAGAAGATGCTAACAAATACAAAAAAGTCCCTAAAAGTGAGGAGAAGAGTAATACATTGCTATACAGAAACGATATTGCAGTGTGGTTGTTAAACTCGGAAAGTCAGTGAAAAGATGACTCTTTGTCATCTTTTCATTGACTTTCCAAGTTTCTTTCACTGGAAGCAACAGAGGTGTGGTTTTGGAGAAAGATGCAACAAATACTCCAGACACACAGAGAAAAACAAACGATGGAAGTTCAATAACAATGAAAATCCGATCAAAGCATAAACACAATAAAAAAATTCTGGAGCATGTCATGAGAAGATATAAATTAGAGAACTTAGTAATGACTGAAAATTAATGGGAAAAAGAAAGAGAGGAAGGTCAGGAGAAAATATCTCGGCGGACTGACCAAGTGGCATGAAAATCGCCTGAATTATTCGGAAACTTCAAAGACCGCACAAGATGGAGAACTGTGATCGCCAACGCTTACTGGCAAGGCAAATAGTAATAATAATGACTCTAACAACCAGAAGAACTGAATCAAGCAAAGATAAGAGTAAAATCTCCTTTTCCATCCCATTAAGGAATATTAAGGGATAAGGTGTTAGCCCCGTATTTCCAAGCCATTTGGCACATGAAAGTGTGATATGGTTGGTATCACGCCTAGACGCATTTACCTTGCTAGATTTCTCTAGTACCCGTTTTTAGAGGCTGGGTGGACCCTGGGGGCCTTTTAGGTGTGGTGGTACAAGGAAAAATCCCGACTGCTGAGACTTGACACGCACCACCGGATTAGTACACTGATTGCCTAACCACTCAGCCAACTAGGTCACCGAAGCATGTAAATGACTGGTTCAATATGTCACTCTAGTTTTTTGTAACACAAATCGTTATGAAACTGTATCAAACATAAATATTAATACACAGAATGGAGAGAAAACACAGAAATATGTGTTAGAAACAAGAAGCAAGCAGTCGGAGCAGACAACATGACAAGCAGTCGGAGCAGAAAATATGACAAGCAGTCGGAGCAGACAACATGACAAGCAGTCGAAGCAGAGAACATGACAAGTAGTCGGAGCAGACAACATGACAAGCAGTCGGAGCAGACAACATGGCAAGCAGTCGGAGCAGACAACATGACAAACAGTCGGAGCAGAGAACATGACAAGCAGTCTTGCACAAGTTGACCGGCGTCTCGGAGTGACACTTTCAGACTTTCCGTGATGTCTTGAGTCCACCTGCAGCGAAGTCGTCCCTTTTCTCTTTTGCCGGGCACTATGCCTTCTACCATCAACCTTCCAAGCTATTGTGTCTCTTGATGTGGCCGAAGTATCTCAACTTTCTAATTCTTACGGTGTTTACGAGCCAGTTTTCTACGAGACCTAATCCCATCAGTATCTCTTTATTTCATTTTCCATGATATTCTAAGTGCCCTTCTGTAGCATTTCATTTCAAATGCTGCTATTCTCTTTTCTAGTGATTTGTTAAGTGTCCAAGTTTCACATGCGTATATCGCCACCGGTAATATGTACGCACTTAGTAAAGATAATTTGTTTTCTTGTTGGTACGTTGTCAGATAGGCAATCATTTGTGCTAGTTTCTGTGAGGCAACTGCAATATTCTTCTTTTGATTTCCACTTCGCAGTTGCCATTGGTGGTGGTTATTGAACCCAGATATTCAAGTTTATTTACGTTTTCAAGCCCTTGATGGTATGTTTGATAATAGTGTATTGATAATATGTTTGATGATAAAATATATATTTGATATTACACTATTTATAACACGTTTGATGATGCAATATTTATAGTATATTTTATAGCACAATATTTATAGTATGTTTGATGATAAAATAGTGTAGTATTTTGACAATACAATATTTCTAGCACGTTTGATGATTCAGTGTTAATAGATTGTGAGTATGATGATACAGTATTTATAGATGTATACTAGTTTGAGTCTTTATGGTATTTTGATTGAACAGTATATTTTGATTAATAATACAGTATTTACAGTATATTTGTTGGTACAGTAATTACAATAGGGACAGTGATACAATATTTATACATAATATGTTTGATGATATCAAGCGAGATAGAAATGTATACAGACTGGACTGAAAGGAAACGAGTAGAAAGAATTCGACCCCGAAAAGCAATAATATAAATAAACAAGGAGGGTTAGTGAAAAATAATCATTCGAAACGGAATATTAAGGTAAATGGAAACAAACTGCACGCATTCTATTGTACGTCTAGACTAATAACTTCAAATGGGACATATTATTCAGAAATGAATATAAAAAAAAAAGAATATGCCATGGTAAATCCGAAACAGAATATGAGAAACGATTTTCTATGCTCTGTTATCAGCACTCGATATAAGATATATGAGTATTTAAATGTTATATGAATGTGTTTTCGTTCTACGGAAGCATATGAACAAAATATGAATTTCACTGAAGGTCTTGTTTTTCAGAATAGTTTGAAGAATAAGACAGGAACCGAAGATAACAATTACTTTGTCTTGTTATAAAGTGATAAAAATATACTACACCTGCGTGAATAAAAATAGGAGGTCAGTCGATCAGTCATTTGCATGTCCCTTGCGGAACTTTGCCTAATTAATTAACAGTTCTGTAGGCCTCTCGGTTGAAAGCAAGAAGCCCTGCTGCTGATGCATCCATTTGCAGATTATCAACGTTGTTTTGCAGCCATCTTCGCTTTGGTCTTCCTCTCTTTCTTTTTCACCATTATGTACCCTCCCAAGACGGTCTTCTCTAAATTATGATGATGTTATATGTCTAGAATATTTAAGTTTTCTATGTTTATTCCTCTTTACTGGACATGAACAAGAAAAAAAAATGTATTGAACTGGATGAATAAATGCAGTTGGAAGTATGAAATAGATAAACTATATAAAAACTGAATGAATGAATGAATGAATAAATGTAACTCAGCACAAACAAAAGGTGCATCAATTGTATGAATAAATATAAGTGAATATACATGCATTTGATACGCATGCATGCAGGGAAACCCGCGGTACGAGCGTACAACTCGAAAACACATGGATATAGGGAGCCAGAACGAAAATAGTATACAGATATGGGTGAAAGACACACTGATAACAGCTACCCAGGCCTCTTACCTTGGTCAAGACCGAGGTCTGAAACTCCTGCGACGCTAATGGCATAAGCAGCAGCAGCAGCAGTAGCAGAAGAAGAAGAAGAAGCAGTAGAAGAAGATATCTAATAGATAAAATATATAAATTGTATGAATTAATTGCAACTAAAGAGACGAATACAATAAATGTGCAATACTTGAATAGTATGAAGCAAATAAGCTGGCATGTAAATATTGGGCGAATGAAAGTGAAAAACATGGAGTGGGGGAGGGAAATCAGGATTTAAAAATAGAATAAAATAATAGGCATACACATATTGTAAACAAAGAACGCATGGGGTAAATGAACAGACATCATACATGCAGGATTAGCTCTGAATTTTAATACATACATGGTAACTCTGAATTCTAATAATTGCAACATAGTTATGAATTCTAATAATTGCACGACAGTTCTGAATTCTAATATACGTAGGTAAGGTAAAGGTAAAATTCTCCTTTCTATGCCGTTAAGTCATATTCTGGAATATGGTGTGAGGGCCGTATTTTTCATGATCTTCGACTCATGAAAGTGTCATGTGATCGTGTTACGTCCTGGCCGATTTACCTTCCCAGATTTCTCTGGTGTCAATTTTTAGAGGCTGGGTTAACCCTGGGGTCTTTTTGGTGTGTAGCAGAAAAAAATCCTACTACGGGGAATGAATCCTGTACCACCGGATTAGTAACCCCAGCGCCTAACCACTCAGCCAACCAGGCCACAAAATATGTAAGACAGCTGTGAATTCTAATACATGTAGGACAGCCCCGAATTTTACACATGCAAGACCTCTCTGAATTCTAATACATACAAAGACAGTTCTGAATTCTAATACTAGCAAGACAGCTCTGAATTCTAATATTTACAAGACATTTCCGAATTCTAATACATACGTTTTACGTCATACATCCTTCCCGTGCCGCTAAACGTCACATAGGGATAGGGCCCGCATGGTAGTTCGCCAAAATTTACTGTCTTCGGCGAGTTTTTCAACCTCATCAAGGGATGTTACGCCCACTGAACTGGCCTCTCGTAACAATGTCCTCTTCAGAGTTTCACGTGGTCGATCTCTTTATCTTCGGCTTGTTGTGTCCACTTGATAGCTTGTTTGGGGATTCTCTGACTGTTTCTTCTCATCACATGACTGATATATGTCTATCTTCTTTTTCTGATCACACATGAGACAGGTTGTTGTTTGCTCATATGTCTTATCTTTGCGTTGTTCTTGAACTCGTTCCGCTTTATACCGTGAATTTTCCTTAGTTATTTGTTTTCGAAAGAGTCTAATTTCTTGTCTATTTCTTTAGCTGATTTTTAGCTTTCGCATGCATAAATGAACGTGGATATTACATTTGAATTTAATAATCCTAACGTGGTTTTTGTGCTTATAACTTTTGAATGCCATATTTTCTCAAGATTCTTGAAGGTCAATGCTGATTTTGTAATTCGAACTCTAACTTCCTTTCTGGTGTCACCATTCTGGTCTATGTAGCTGCTGAGATAAATACATACAAGACAGCTCCGAATTCTAATACATACAAGACAGCTCTGAATTAGAAAGATGTAAAAGCATATGTAAATATGGTACACATGATAGCCGAGGAAAAGCAGGCGAAATTGTGAGTTTAAATATGAGACATTTACGAAAATTGAGGTAAATGGAGATGTAAACAACGGGCAACTTTAGGAAGGAGATTTATATTTCATAGTAAAAGGATTAGCTGAGATTTATATTTCATGGTAATGGGATTAGCTATGTTTATGAAAAGTGGTACATGAAAAACAGGTATATGGTAAACACACGTTATCCATGTAACTGCGAGATGATGTTCTATGCAGCCGATGCTGTGGAGGTGTTGAGGCATAACATCATATCGGTTTGGGAGCGAGTTATGGCAGATATTTCAGTATCGGAGTACAGCTAAAAAAAAGCAGAGGTGGGGGGGGGGTGTGCAATGCTTCTTAAGCAGACTCCACCACCATGGGGACTATGGTGACCTCTGCCCTGTTAGCCAGGCTATGCCTGTTATTGAGGTACCAACGGAGAGATGGGAAAGGGTCTTGGTCAGCTATGGTTCGCTGATTGCCTCCTCGGACAGCGCCTTCACCCCTGCTTCAGAGGAATAAAAATAGTAACACAATGGCAACACCAAACCAAGGACTCAGTAATGAGGTTGAGACACAGGATGCAGAAGCAGTGTAAAATCTTCTGGGATTGTAATGCCTTAAAGTAGTCACGTGTCAGAGAGTTCAGAGCAGAACTTCAAGAAATGTGGACCTTTCTGTTCTTCTTTACTATTGCACATAATGTCAGGTGCTCATTTCAGCTTAGGTTGACTAGAAAAAGGGGTTATAATTATGTGTTTTGGCATTGGAAAGTAATCACGCTCTCTACCGCGCTTCTCTGTCGCTCATGGCATACACCAAGAGGCCCTTCTCTGTCGCTCATGGCATACGCCAGGTGGCGCTTCTCTGTCGTTCATAGCATACGTTAGGTGGCACTTCTCTGTCGCTCATGGCATACGCTAGGTGGCGCTTCTCTGTCGCTCATGGCATGCGTTAGGTGGCGCTTTTCTGTCGCTCATGGCATACGCCAGGTGGCGCTTCTCTGCCGCTCTTGGCACACGATAGGTGGCGCTTATTTTCCGCTCATGGCATATGCTAGGTGGCGCTTCTCTATCGCTCATAGCATATATTAACATAGGAAAGAATAAAGATTGACACGACGAAGGAAAGTTCGATGTTACAGTCTTCAAGCAATGAATAAATAATTATATTCGAAAAAAGTAGACAATTTACTTCAGAGGAATCTTGTCTTATCTTGTGCTACACCCATGTAACTGCGAGCCGGTGTTCTTTGCAGCCGATGTTGTGAAGGTGTTGATGCACAACATCATATCAGCTTGGGAGCGGGGTATGGCAGCTATTTCAATCCAGGAGTACAGCTAAAAAGGCAGGGGAGGGGGTGCAATCTTCTTTAGTAGACTCCACCACCATGGGGACTATGGTGATCCCTGTCTCGTTTACCAGGCTAGGCCTGCTACTGGAGGTACCAACGAGAGGTGGGATAGGGTCTTGATCAGCTATGGTTCGTCAACCCTGACGCGGCATATCAGCTATGGGTTGCTGATAGCCTAATCGGACAGCGTCTTACCTCCACCCCCTTTTCAGAGGAATAAAAATAGTAACACAATGGCCATACCAACCCCGGGACTCAAGTGAGAGGGACAACCGCCAACCAAAGAGGGGACAACGCACTACCAACTCGGCCACGAAGACACGAGGACCACAGAGCGTTATACACAGAATAAAGCTAACAAGGAAGGAGACATCTGAACATTATATGGAGGGAAGACGGAATACGTGATATTTTCACAAAACATGACAAGAAGGTGACTTTTGATTAGACAGGGAGGTAGACAGGCAGACAAACGCAGACAGACAGACAGACAAGCAGGCGGGCTGCGGGCGGGCGGACGGACGGACGGACAGACAGACAGACAGACAGACAGACAGACAGACAGACAGATAGATAGATAGATAGATAGATAGATAGATAGATAAATAGATAGATAGATAGATAGATAGATAGATAGATAGATAGATAGATAGATAGATAGATAGATAGATAGATAGATGTGAAGAAGTGAAACTGCTCTGAAAGAGGCAACAAGAGAGGGAAAAGAGCTTAATTTGTGAGAAGATTTGCAATAAATGACAAGAATGTGAGAGCATGTTCTATTATAATGTAATTACCTAAAGCCCTTCTAAAAAAAATGGATGACAAATGGACCGTCAGTAAAGCCACTAATAATAAAATCGAAAGGCCAGACAAAGACAATGATTCGCGTCATTTAAAACATACTAATGTCAAAAACATGTTGAAGGGCTCTTTTCGCATGCGGATGTTTCAATAATTGCTAGAAGCATTGATGAGTAAAGTCGATACTTGCAGGGGGCGAATGTTAGAGGCTGCTGAGACAAAGCGTGGAGGCAGAGAGACGCACCGGCAGGCTTCGATTACTGGAGGTGCACACGCGGGCAAGATCGATTCGAAGTGTGCTGGGTAGTATCGAACAGGCAGGGGTTTTTTTTTTGTTTGTCTCATTATTCCCTTCCCAGGTGGCACAACTCCATCTCGATATAAGTGACTCGTTTCGCTAGAGGAAAAAAAAAGCCCATACGCATTTTGCAACTTTCGAATACGCATTGGTGCTCTAATATTGCACGCCCCTCTCCGCTCTCCCGACCCCACGGGAAGTAGGAGATAGAAAGAAGGAACAGGTTGCCTGGTTTTCTAAAGTGCTGTATGAACAGATAGTTAAAGCTAGTTTTTCCATTTTTTGATCAATTAGAGCATCTTGGGAAACATCTGCAGGTAAAGGGAGACTACACGAGTTTGTGCGCCGTAAAATAACGTGGTTTTTTTTTAAAGGGAGGTAACACAGACATCTCGTAAACACTGGATCGAAATAAATCAGCCGCCATTTTATACTTCCTCTCTACAGAAAGCTGACTGCAGAAGATGTCCAAGTTGTTCTGTCTGTTTCTCTCTGGGGGAGGTACTACTGATCTGCTTCATGTCTGTCTCTTGATGTTTTCCACTTTCCTTGGTAGCTTCTTAGCCCATTTCTCTCTGAACATTTCTCTTCAGGGTGGTTTTTCAGTTTATTATCATGTCTTCGAATAAGGATTAAATACTATCTTCAAATAAAAAGAAATGACTGTCTTCACATAAAGATAAAATACTGTAACTGCTCGGTTATGTCTTTTTTCTTTTAAATTTACACAGCTGAGTAGGTTGTCTAGTTAGTTGAGTGGTCAGGTGCTCGGTCTACTAAACCTGGTGGTACCGGGTTCAAGTCCCAGTAGTTGGATATTTCTCTGGTACACATAACACAAGCCCCAGGGTCCAACAAGACTGAAAATGGGTACCAGAGAAATCTGGGAAGGTAAATGCGGCCAGGCCGTGATACTGACCACATCCACACCTTCACGTGCCGATGGTCATGAAAAAAAAATACGGGCCTAACACCGTATCCCCAAATATGCTTAAATGGCGTGGAAACGGGACTTTTTTACTTTACCTTTAACTGACGTAACTGCCTATGGCTCGCCGTGGTCCTAGTGTAAGTGAGGTCTACCAAGAATATTGTTTCTTTTGAACCACTCCTGGTTATCAGTCTTCATCATGACCCTCTCCCTATCCGACGCTGTGCTGTGCTTAGACATTTTCACATTTTCGGAGTTTGCTGTTTCAATAAAATCAGAACGAACAAAACAAACAAGAGTAAAACAGTTTTTATTTCTTCCACAACGTTTCGTACGTTGCCAGATGAAAAAGGTGATTTTCACGGAGAAAGGAGAAGTCATGCTCCATACTAGTTTTCATGAAGAAAGGAGAAGTTATGCTTCATACTAATTTTCACGGAGAAAGGAGAAGTCATGCTCCATACTAATTTTCATGGAGAAATAAGAAGTCATGCTCCATACTAATTTTCATGGAGAAAGGAGAAGTCATGCTCCATACTAATTTTCATTGAGAAAGAAGAAGTCATGCTCCATACTAATTTTCAGTGAGAAAGAAATCAAGCTCCAAACTAATTTTCATGGAGAAAGAAAAATTCAAGCTCCATATTAATTTTCATGGAGAAAGAAGAAGTCATACTCCATACTAATTTTCATGGAGAAAGAAGAAGTCATGCTCCATACTAATTTTCATGGAGAAAGGAGAAGTCATGCTCCATACTAATTTTCATGGAGAAAGGAGAAGTCATGCTCCATACTAATTTTCATGGAGAAGGAAGAAGTCAATCTCCATACTAATTTTCATGGAGAAAGAATACTAATTTTCATGGAGAAGGAAGAAGGCATGCTTCATACTAATTTTCATGGAGGAAGAAGAAGTCATGCTTCATACTAATTTTCATGGAGAAAGAAGAAGTCATGCTCCATACTAATTTTCATGGAGAAAGAATACTAATTTTCATGAGGAAAGAAGAAGGCATGCTCCATACTAATTGTTATCAGTTTCAGTGGGTATGCTTTTTTTCCGCGCCTACTAACACCATATCCTTATGTGCCTCTAAGACATGGCAAAATTACCGTTACCTTTTATCTTACCTTACTCCTGTACTGTCAGTCCCCCAAGCACCGTTTTCACTTAACTCTGGTGTTCTGTTCTGTCCAGAAAGGGGTCGCTGTTTTACTGGACATTTCTATTAAAATGTCTTTTTTTAACTGCAGTATTGACTCTTTATTACATCTTACATCCTCACCATGCCGTTAAACGTCATATAAGGATCGCATGGTAGTTCGTCAAGTCTTTCCTGTTGTCGGCGAGTTTTTCAATCTTATCAAGGGATTTTACGCGTACTAATTTGATCTCTCTTAGCAATGTCCTCTTTAGAGTTTCACGTGGTTGACCTCTTTTTTCTTCGACCTGTTGTGTTCCATTTGATAACTTGTTTTTGGATTCTCTGATTGTTTCTTCTCATCACATGACCGACATGTATGTCCATCTTCTCTTTCTGATCATCCATGAGACTGGTTGTTGTTTGCTCATCTGTCTTATCTCTGTATTGGTCTTGAATTCATTCCACTTTATTCTGAGTATTTTCCTGAAGCATTTGTTTCCAAAAGAGTCTAATTTGTTGTCTATTTCTTTAGATGTTTTCCAGCTTTCTCATTCATAAATGAGCGTGGATATTATATTTGAATTGAATAATCTGAACTTGGTTCTTGTGCTTATGACTTTGAATTCCATATGTATTGACTTTATATAGCACTTTAATACTCTTTTCTTCAACTGTATGGACATTTTCCTATTTGGTATTATCTTCTTCATATCACAGAAAGCTGCATATTCGTCATTTGATTTTATTTTTGCACTTGTCTTAGGCTGTTATTGTTGTTCCAAGGTAACTGAATTTATTTACTTGTGTCAGCGTCTTTCCATTTTAAAGGATTCTGCACTTTGGTACGTTTCTCTTTTTGACATTACCATTGTTCCTGTCTTGTTAATGTTTAGTTCTAAGCCTCTTTTGTTAGTTCTAGGCCCATTTGATTAGTTCTAGTTGTCTTTTATTAGTTCTAGGCCTCATTTATTAGTTGTAGGCCACTTTTATTAGTTGCAGGCCTATTTTATTAGTTCTAGGCCTGTTTTATTAGTTATAAGTCTCTTACTAGTTCTAGGCTTTTTATTAGTTCTAGGTATCTTTTATTAGTTCTAGGCTTTTTATTAGTTCTAGGTCTGTTTTATTAGTTCTAGGCTTTTTTATTAGTTCTAGGCTTTTTATTAGTTCTAGGTCTCTTTTATTAGTTCTAGGTCTCTTTTATTAGTTCTTGGCTTTTTATTAGTTCTAGGTCTCTTTTATTAGTTCTAGGCCTCTTTTATTAGTTCTAGGCTTTTTATTAGTTCTAGGTCTCTTTTATTAGTTCTAGGCTTATTATTAGTTCTAGGCTTTTTAATAGTTCTAGGTCTCTTTTATTAGTTCTAGGTCTCTTTTATTAGTTCTAGGCCTCTTTTATTAGTTCTAGGCCTCCTTTATTAGTTCTAGGTATCTTTTATTAGTTCTAGGTATCTTTTATTAGTTATAGGCCTATTTTATTAGTTCCAGGTCTCTTTTATTAGTTCTAGGTCTCTTTTATTAGTTCTAGGCTTTTTATTAGTTCTAGGTCTCTTTTATTAGTTCTAGGTCTCTTATATTAGTTCTAGGCTTTTTATTAGTTCTAGGTCTCTTTTATTAGTTCTAGGCCTCTTTTATTAGTTCTAGGTCTCTTTTATTAGTTCTAGGTCTCTTTTATTAGTTCTAGGCTTTTTATTAGTTCTAGGCTTTTTATTAGTTCTAGGTCTCTTTTATTAGTTCTAGGTCTCTTTTATTAGTTCTTGGCTTTTTATTAGTTCTAGGCTTTTTATTAGTTCTAGGTCTCTTTTATTAGTTCTAGACTTTTTATTAGTTCTAGGTCTCTTTTATTAGTTCTAGGCCTCTTTTATTAGTTCTAGGCTTTTTATTAGTTCTAGGTATCTTTTATTAGTTCTAGGCCTCTTTTATTAGTTCTAGGTCTCTTTTATTAGTTCTAGGCCTCTTTTATTAGTTATAGGCCTCTTTTATTAGTAGGCCTCTTATTATTTCTATGCCCCTTTTATTGCTCTATTCAGTAATCTTATTCATTATAAGAACGGTGTTATCCACCATATCCCAGGTTACTGATACTATGGCCTCCTATTTTACCTACTTCCACATTTTTAACGAATCTCATGATGTTTTCACTGTATAGTGAGAATGGATCAAGTGACAATATACATCCTTGACTTATATCCTGATGCTCACTTATGTCATTGTTCATTCTTAACGATGCTGTTTGCTTCTAGTATCTCATTACATATATTCTTAATAATTCTTATATCTTTACTATCTGTATTAAGTTTTTCTAGTATTTGTATCCTCATGTCCAAGTCTGCCAAAAGGTTTCATATAATAAATAAATCACAAGTATAAATCTCTGATTACCTCTAGAGATTGTTCTATTATTGTTCTTAATATAAAAATTGTGTTATGTGTTCTTTTTTTCATTATAAGTTTCTTGGATCATTACTAATAATGGAGACACAATGAGGTAAATTAAAAGTAGGACATCTATCAATCTTCAAAAGTAGAACTAAAGAAGCTGTGGAGAGGAACATACAGAACTACAATAAAATTTTTAAGCGCATGCATCTTTCCCATCGCAACATGAGACCAGGGCACTTAACAAAACAGCTACAAACATATAAATGGCTTTTAATGTAAATGCTACAGAAGAGCTCTTCAAATATTATGGACACAGAAAAGAACAAATAGATCCATACTAAAAGAACTTAATTCAGAAGGTTGGCTAGTAAAGAAGGTAAACAGAGAAAACTTAAATATGTTGGACACATTATGAGATTTTAGAGAAGACAGTCTTGGAAGGATACATAATGAGGAAGAGGAAAGAGAGGAAGACCAAGGCGAAGATGGCTGCAAGACATCGTTGATGATCTGCAAATGGATGCATCAGCAGCCGGGCATCTTGCCTAACCAAGAGGCCTTTAGGAGAGCTGTTAGGGAGGCAAAGTTCTGCAAGGGACATGCTAATGACTGACTAACTGGCTGGTTTTTTTTCCTTCAACAAAACCAAATTGTTCTTCTTGAAATTAAAATTTTTATTTAGTATTATCAGGTTAATGATTTTTAATAGCATTTTTATGATGGGGCTCATTAAACTGATTGCGTGATGTTGATCATTCTGTTGTTCCACCTTTCTTGGAACTGCAAAGAAAACTAATTTGGACAGATCTTATGGTACATGGCCTTGTCATAGATCATATTTAGGAGGATTGTTACTTTTTTCTATGCCGAATCTCCTGGTGCTACGTAGTTGTGAAGCTTAGCCAGTCAACAAAAAGATGACAAAGAAACTGGAAGAAACAGAGATGTGATTTTGGAGAAAGATGTGGCAAATACCCTGGACAAACAACAGAAATGTGGTTTTAGAGAAAGATGCAACAAATACCATGGACAAACAACAGAAATGTGGTTTTAGAGAAAGATGCAACAAATACCATAGACAAACAACAGAAATGTGGTTTTAGAGAAAGATGCAACAAATACCATAGACAAACAACAGATATGTGGTTTTAGAGAAAGATGCAACAAATACCCTGGACAAACAACAGAAATGTGGTTTTAGAGAAAGATGTGTCAAATACTCTGGACAAACAACAGAGATGTGGTTTTAGAGAAAGATGCAACAAATACCCTGGACAAACAACAGAAATGTGGTTTTAGAGAAAGATGTGGCAAATACCCTGGACAAACAACAGAGATGTGGTTTTAGAGAAAGATGCAACAAATACCCTGGACAAACAACAGAGATGTGGTTTTAGAGAAAGCTGTGGCAAATACCCTGGACAAACAACAGAGATGTGGTTTTAGAGAAAGATGTGGCAAATACCGTGGACAAACAGAAAAAAACCATAATGTCCCGAAAAGATCTTCTGAACAACGAAAAGTAGATAAAATGATAAGAAAAGGTAATGAAAATTTCTTGGATATGTCAGGAGAAGAGAGAAGTTAGAGAACTTGGACATGTTATGAGAAGACAAAAGTTAGAGAACTTGATCATGTTATTAGAATACAAAAGTTAGAGAACTTGGACATGTTAAGAGGAGACAAAAGTTAGAGGACTTGAACATGTTATGAGAAGACAAAAGTTAGAGAACTTGGACATGTCATGAGAAGACAGAAATTAGAGAACTTGGACATGTCATGAGAAGACAAAAGTTAGAGAATTTGGACATATCATGAGAATACAGAAGTTAGAGAACTTGGACATGTTACGAAATGACAGAAGTTAGAGAATTTGGACATATCATCAGAAGACAGAAGTTAGATAACTTTGACATGTCATGAGAAGACACAAGTTGGAGAACCTTGTAACGGCTGGAAACTACGAGGGAAAAAAGGAAGAGATGAAGGCCAAGAGAAACATTTCTCCATAGACTGACCAAGTGGCATAGAAAAGAAAAAAAAAGACATCTGAATTAATCGGAAGCACCAAGGACCGAACAATATGGGAAGCATAATTGTCCACGCTATCTGGCACACAGAGAGTAAAAACTTTCGCTGTAATGATTTTTCAACAAACTTCTTTTTAGCGTTTCTTTGTGTCAGTCAAAGTTTCTTTGAACATGAACTAAATGGAAACAAAGAGTAACGTTGAACAGAAAGTCAGAGAATAGAATGAGAATAATCTGAAACAGGGAAAGAATATAGCACACAAAAAGAAGAAATGTTTCGTCTAAAAATGTTTTAATGCTGGCTTAGGGCCCTTGGTGTCCCAGTGGTGTAGTGGTTAGTGCGCTGGATTACCCACAAGATGGTGTCTGATTCGATTCTTCACAGGGGTGGAGTTTTTATTTTTCTTCTGATTTATGACCTCAGTCAGTCAGTCAGTCAGTTATTTTCATGTCCCTTGTGGAACTTTGCCTCCCTAACAGATTTATTTACGTAATCATTTAATGTGTTTTCATGATTATTATGCTCATTAACAAATGCTGAATGACCGTGACTGTGTGAAAGCTGTATGATGAAGGGCAGAATGTCAGACGGGCCTGCGTGCCCAATTCTTAACCCTCTGAAAATAAAGTATGTTCGTTCGTTCGCTCTCTTGTAGGGCTCTCGGTTGTAACCAAATTGCCCTGCTGCTGATGCATCCATTTCCAGATTATTAACGATGTCTTGCAGCCATCTTCGCCTTGGTCTTCCTCTCTTTCTTTTTCCCAATATGTACCCTTCCAAGACTGTTTTCTTTAAATTCTAATGACGTTTAAGGTGTCCAAAATATTTAAGTTTTATCCCTTTAATCCTCTTTACTAGCCAACCTTCTTCAATATTAAGTTCTTGTAGTATGGATATATTTGTTGTTTTCTGTGTCCATGATATTTGAAGAACTCTTCTGTAGCATTTACATTCAAAGGCACTTATGTGTTTCTCAGCTGTTATGTTAAGTGTCCAGGTCT